>WBMZ01008496.1:929-14709 GCA_013400975.1 Atrichornis clamosus | reverse complement strand
CGGCGGGCGGCGGCGGCGGAGCGCGGCCCCTCCCGGCGCTGCCCGCGGAGAGGGGGGGCGGATGGAGAGTCCCCGGTGCGGCGGAGCCGCCCCGCCGGGAGGGTGGCGGGGGATCGGTGGTGACACGCGGAGGGGTGACAGACACCCCCGTGGGTCGGATGGAGCCCCCGGGGGAGCGGCGGTGACATCCCCGCCGTGGCTGGGGCGGGTCCCCCGTTTCCCCGGTGGGAGCCGCCTCCCCGGGGCGGGGGGCTCGGGAGGGGCGGCCGCTCCCCGTCCCGCCGGGATCCCGCCGGGATGTGCGGGGCATTCAGCGGCCCCGGCGCGGGGCGCAGCGGAGCCCCGGCTCGCCAGACAAAGGGGGTTCGCCCGGCGGCGCCCAGTCGCGACGGGCGAATGGGATTTCGGTCGGGGCTCGCCGGTGGCAGCGCCGTGTCCCCGTCGCTGCGGGGCTGCGGGTCCCTGCGGGGTGGCCGCCGGCGGCTCGGACCCGCCATCCCTGTCTGGCTGCTGGCGGCTGCGTTTGCCGTGTCGGGAGAGAATGCCGAGTCTGTCGCGACAGAATCGGTGCTGCGTGTGTTTGGGTGGGGAGGTGCAGCCGCTGTCCAGGGGCTGGGCTGTGCCCGGGCTGTCGTGGTCTGGGGGCGGTTGTGTTGCCATCCACATCCCTGCAGCCCGTCAGAAGCAGGGAGGGGATTCTGGAATGGGATCGAGGGTCCCGAGGGCTGTGCAGGTGGGAGTGTGGCACGGTGGGGACAAGGGCTGAGCCCGCAGCCCCCGCTGCTCCCCCGCACCCATCTCTGTTGCTGTCACAGGCTCTGGGGGCTGGTGGCTGCGTTCCCATCCACGAATCCCGGGATTTGTTCTGGTTTTGGCCACGGTCCTCCCACGGGCCCCCGAAAGAGTCACTCGGGTGTGGGTGACGCTCAGCCCCACGGTGTGGGGACGTCCTGGCAGCCCCGGGGTGGTGATGCTCGGGGTCTGGGGAGCGGCTGAGCTTCCCGGGAGTGCTCCCGGGGGAGGGGTGGCTGTGACCTGGAGTTGTCCCGGGGCAGGACACAGCCCGGATGATGACACTGCAAGATTTCCTCCTGGGCTGGCCTCCTGCTGGGGCCCAGCCCTGGCCACCAGTGGCAGGGTCCCCACGGTCCAGCACAGCCAGACAAAGGGACCCCCAAAAAACCCTTGGGAGCAGAGGAGATGGCTGGCTGGGAGATGCTTGGGAAGGAGTTGCTGTTGTGTTTTCATGGTTGGTGCCTCACCCTGGTGCCCCTCAGCCATCCCAGCGTGGCTTGGAGGGCATCCCCTCCCTGGCACCTGTCCTGGGGTGGGATGGACTCTCCTCCTTGGAGGAACATTCCTCCAGCACTGTGGATGGCAGAGCTACAACCACGGTGGGGTCTGGAGGAGCCCCTGGAAGCCACCCAGGCACTGGGAGCACTGGGAGCACCGGTCCATCACAACAGGGCCCTGTCTGTGCTCTTGGCTGCCGTTGTGCTGCTGTCGGCACATTTGGGTGTTTGGGCTGCTGCGTGGTTGTCCTTGTGTGAGGATCATTCTCTCGGTGGGGTTATTCCACTCGGGAGTTGTGTAACCCTTTTGTTTGAACAGTGCCCTGCTGCCGCCCCCCGGGAGGCCACGACGGGCCAAACCCAGATGACTTTGGGGCCGGTTTTCCCTGCTGGGGCGCTGGAGGACCTCGTGGGGTGCCCGAGGCCGGGCGAGCTGAGGGCTTTGCAGAGGGGCAGGTTTGGGACACTGTCCCTGTGCTGCAAGGTGGCTCCATCTCTCTGAAGCTGCCGGAGGTGCCTGCCTGGCCAGGCCACCCAGGAGAAGCTTCCTCCGTCCTGGGGAGACGCTCTGTGCTTCCAGCTGCTATCCTGGCTGGAGGCAGCCTCCCACCCTGCCCTGCCTGTGTGGGACGGGCGCTGGTGATCCCATCAGGCTGGGAGAGGTTGGGCTCCCACAGGGCTCTTGCCATCTCCAGCTTCGAGCAGATGCCATCTGCAGGTCCTGCTGTCCTGCTCCCTCGGGAGAGGTGTCAGCTCTGGAATGTGCGAGGCTGGAGCAGGGAGGCTCCAGGGGCACCGTGGGGTGGTGGGAGCCCCGGCGTTGTCTGGAGCACCATAATCCTTGGATTGCTGCTTTCCACGGTGCCTTTCCCCAAGCGCTGTGTGCCTGTTCCCAGTGCCGTTGGGGCTCGCCATATGCTCCCAGTGCCTGTGCCAGCAGCAGCCCTTGGCTCCGGAGCCAGGCAAGCAGTGACACCCCTGGTGAGGCACGAAAGGAAGGGAGGGCGACCTCTCTGCATCACTCACTACCTGCTTGGCCTGATTTCGGATGACTCTGAGCAGCTGCCTGGGGGAAACGAGCTGTTCCAGGGCCGGGATCAGCACTCAGCCGGAGGAGAGGGGAGGGAGCAGAGCGTCCCTGTGCAGGCAGCCGGATGGAGAGCATGGAATCCACCACTCAGCTGTCTGGCACAACGCGTTAGGCTCAACAGGCAAGGCTGGATTTCAGGACAAAGGCCGGGATCAGGCGCCGCAGAGGTGCCCGCCGCGCGCCCAGACGGTGAGGGATGTGCTGGCACTGCTGCTGGGGGCCAGGAATTCTGCCGCTGTCCTGACAGTGCCTTGGGGTTTGGCACGGCCCGCGCTGTTTGCTGGGAGCCTGGGGGCTCCTCCTGGCGTGCTGGAGGGAAGAGGAATCCCGATGGAATGAGGTGACGCTGCCGGAGCACGAGCTGAGCATCCCGAAGTGTGGGTACCCTCTGGAAGGCAGCGGAGGGAAAAGCACCCTGTTTGCCCAGGATTCCCTGCCTGTGAGGCCTCCCGCCTGTGAGACGCTGCCTCTTCTCCCTCTGCCTGACGTTCTCGCCTCTCCAGGGGTGTTGGAATCGCCGGAGGAACCGGGGGCGGCTACATCTGGGGAGTCACCCCGGCGCTGGCACGGCCGCCGCGCAGCCAGATGGAGGGAGCTGCAGCAGAGCTGCTCCTGTTTGTTTGCACTGGGTTGGTTCCTATCCTCGTTTTACCCCAATCCAGGGAGTCTCGTGCCCGTCCAGGTCCTTGCAGGAGGGGAGCAGTGGGAGGGAGGGATGGGGCAGGGTGTGAACACGTGTCCGAGGTGGTTCTGGTGGCGGTGCCAGCCTGGTGGGCTTGGAGCTTGGTGGGCTCTGCTTGTGCTGCTGGGCTCGTTCTCCTGGGTCTTGTGGGCACAGCTGTGCCAGTGCTTGGCCTGGCACCCCCTGCCCAGCCCGGTGTCCATCTGAGCTGCTCTCCAGGCTGCTTTTCCAGCCCCGGTGATGCCTTGGCCGTGCAGGTCACTGCACAGATTGAGTCGAGTCCTTGCTGCTTTGGCTCTTCGGTGACTCCACGGGCCCTGGAAGGTGCTGCCAGCGCTGCAACACCCCCACAGTCGGCTGGATCTGCTCCTCCTCCTCCTGGTTACTGGGGCAGCTCAGCTTGAACCATCTGGTCCCATTCTCTCCTCTCTGCTCCTGACCGGGCACCCGAGCAGCAGAGCCTGCATCGGGTGGTGGTGGGGAGGTGGGAGTGACCTCCCTGGTGCCCCGGCTCCTCCACCCACCTGTGAGGGGCTGGGATTCTCCTTCCCTCTCCCAAAGAGCTCCGCTTCCACCCCGGGCTGTCGCAGGGGGAGGATGAGGAGCCAGGCGGGGGGAGGACGAGGAGCCAGGCGGAGTCGGAGGCAGGAACGCTCCGTGCTGGGTCTGGGCAGCCCCGGTGCCAACAGCACAAACCCAGACAGGCCAAACGCAGCCAGTGACAGCGGAGGGAGGCGGAGAAGCCAAGGCTGGGAGGGAGGGCTGGGCACGACTGTGTTTAACCATTCCGGTCACCTGCCTGGCGTCACGCTCTGCCCGCGCCGGGATGCGGCCGAGGGCGCAGGGACCGTGGGCAGGTGTTGGATGCTGCAGCTCCCACGGAGGCTCTGCGGTGTCTGGACGTGCTGGAGGGTGCCAGGGCTGCCCGCAGACCCCGGCAGCAGCGGCATTTCCCGGGAAGAGGCCGGGGAGCAGCAGAGCTGCGAGCTGCCCTCGTTCCTGCGGCACCCCGGGAGCTGCCCCGTCCTCGGGTGATGCTCCAGGCAGTGCCTCAGCTACAGATGTTTCTCCTCACCTACAACGCCTCAAACGGCGTTTGCTGGTAAGCCCAGCTCTCCCAGACTGCTGCTTCCAGGCTGTGATTTCCAGGGAAAATGGGTTCTGACACTGCTGGTCCCAGTGGCCACTGGCACGCAGAGCAGCAGGTCCCTGGGCCGGGTGCTGCTCCGAAGATGGGACTTGCTGGGACCCCCACACACCCCGGGTGTTTTCCAGAGCGGGGATGTGTTTTGGGGTGTCTGCACTGGTGCTGTGCCCAGTTCCAGCTCCTCGTTCTGCCTCCTGCTGCCATCAGGCTCCCAGTCTGTGGAAGCCAGGGGGAGGTGGATCCAGAGGTGCTCCCGATGGGCTCCAGCCTCAGCTGCTGCTGCTCTGAGCTTCTCTGAACACCCTCACGCTCGTGGCCCTCCTGGGAGGCTCCATTTTGCCTCTCCACATCTCACCAGTTTTGGATTCTGGCTTTTTTTTTGGCCTCCCTGTGATTCCGGGGGCTCCGACAGGGACAGAACTCTGCCGCAGCAGAGGTGACCTGGAGGGCCACAGCTGAGGCCGAGCCCATTCCTGGGCATCCATTGGGATGCTGGGAGTTCCTGCTGCACCAGCACCTGAGGGAACGGCTGGAGCTGTGTCAGGAGAGGTTTAGGTTGGATCTCGGGAAAATTCTTCCCCCACAGGGTGCTGGGGCACTGACCAGGCTCCCCAGGGAATGGGCACATTCCCAAGGCTGCCAGAGCTCCAGGAGCGTTCAGACAACGCTCCCAGGCACCGGGTGGGGTTGCTGGGGGGTCTGTGCAGGGCCAGGGTCCCTCCCGGCCCGGGCTGTTCCATGGTTCTGTTTCAGGGAGGTCGGGAGGAGGCGGTGGCTGCGCCGTCCCCCAGGAGAGGAGCGGAGCTGCCAGGGCTTCCCCGGCCCCTCTCCCTGTTATAAATATCCTCTTACACAACCCGGTGTGTTTAATCCTCGGGCACTTGGGAGTGACAGCTCCTCGGGACACGGCTGTGCCGCCGCTGCCGAGGTGGCCGCAGAGCCACCAGCCCCGTGCCAGGGCATCCAGCTGGGATGAGACACCTCGCCGGGCAGGGAGATCCTTAAAACAGAACTGTCAGAGCAGGGAGCCCGTTCCCTTGGCAACAGTCATGTTGGAGATTGGCCTGAGGGTAGGAGCTAAAAAACACACTCCCAAAAAGTGGCGATCAGCTGTTGGCTGTCGCGCTGGGGGAGGGCGATGGCAGAGGGGTCACCCCGAGGGGCCGGGGGAGCTGCTCCTCGGCAGGGGATGGTCTCCGTTTGGGGGTCCCCAGGGAGCCGTGACACCGGGAGAGGCTGGCGGGGCGCCTGGGGGATTTGCGGTGGCCCAGAACGGGGCTTTTTTCCCCCTCTGCCTCCTCCCTGTGTGCGCCCAGCCGGGCTCTCAGCCCTCCCACCGCAGCCCCGAGCTCTGGTGGGGGTGGCAGGAGCCCCTCTGAGCCGTGGGATGGCCTTGGAAGGAAGCAATTCCTGGTGCCCCGGGATTTCCTGAGGGTGCCACTGCCTTTTCCTGAGCTCAGTGGGCACCAGCCTGGCGTGAATGTGCCCAGGGGGCCCAGCAGAGCCATCCAAGGGGATCCCCGTCTCCCTCATCCCCCCAGCCGGATCCCATCCCAGCTCTCCCCTGGCCCTGGGGCTCCTGGTGGAGCAGGGGGTGTCTGGGGGCACCAGGCCAGGGGGTTTAGGGAGGAGGAAGAGGAGGAGCTGCTTCCCAGCCCTGCTCTGCACGGCCAGGATGGAGCTGGAGTCACACCGGGAATGTCTGCTGTGAGAGCATCCAGCCAGGCCTGGAGGAGGAGGAGGAAGAGGAGGAGGAGGAGAGGAGCATCCTGCGGTCCCGGAGCACTCAGAGCCAGCCTCTCCGGAGCTGCTGATTGCTGCTAATTGCTGGCTGTGCCTCAGCTGCTGAGCCCTGGCTGTGCCCGTGCCCGCGGGCAGCCCCCTGGGGAGGGGGCGGGTCACAGGGGCGGCTCCAGAGGTGCCCGGGGTCGTTCCGGTGCCCCTCAGCCCCCCGGGGCTGCTGGGGGCCATCCGTGGTGGCCGGTGTGTGGGGAGGCCCCAGGGTGTTTGGTGAGGAGGAGCTGCATCCTCTTGCTGTGCCCCTTCCCAGGGAATGCTCGTGTCCGGGGAAATAACGTGGAATTTGCTGCTCGGGGTGGGGGGGTTTCCTGTGGGAGGGTGTGAGACCCCTGGAGTCACCACTGCCCTCACGGGGAGTGAGACCCCGAACCTCTGGGAGCTGGGACATTGGGGTCCCCTGTTAACCCCTGGATCTCACACCCCACACGGAGCCCCTGGAGCACAGGGATGGATCCCAGCATCTCCACGGGAGAGCCGAGCTGGGAGCAGACTCAGGGATGGATGTTTTCCATGTTTAGGGAACATTTGCATCCCGGTCACCCTGGGACCAAACCCCCTGTGGGAAGGACAGCTCGGAGAGGGGGGCTGCGGGGGCTGGAGGTGCAGAGGTGGGAGCTGGCAGAGGGAGGATTTGGCGCTGGATGGATTTGGATTCATCCCTGTGAGGAAAACACAGGAACATCCTGGATTCCGCAGCCCCCGTGGCCTGACCCGAGCGGGACGCCCCTGCTCATCCCGGGTGACGCCACCCAGGGATGTCCCCACCTGGAGCCCTCTCCTGGATCCCCCTGGATCCCTCCCACCTCCACCTTTTGCTCCGAGCCTGCTGCAGCCTCACCTTCCCTCCTCTCCCTGCGCTTCCCACTGCCCGGATCCGCCTCTGGCCCGGGGCTGGCAGCCCGGACGGAGCCCTGCAGCCGCGAGGGAGCTCTGGATGCCACCGGAGCGGGGAAGGAGCCGGCCCCGGAGCTGTGCGGGAGGCACCTGGCAGCTCCCGGAGGGATGGGACGAGTCCTCGTCGCCGTGACAGCGCCGGGATCCGAGGTGGAACGGAGCAGCTGCACCCAAACAAGAGCAGGTTTCCCCCTCCTGGGAAATCTGGAGCGGCTCAGCTGCCTGGAATTTGGGCTCTGGGTATTCCAGACTGTGGATTCGCACCCTGCTAAAATCAGCCGGCAAGGGATGTGCACAGCAAATGTCTGAGCGTTCCTGATCCCTGAGCTCCGAATGCCCGCCCCGGCTGGGGGCTGCTCCAGGCCTGGATGCCCCCAGGAAGGATCCCTGGGGCTGGGAATGGAGCTGTGCAGGGAATTGCTGAGACACAAAGTCCTTGGAGAGGAGATCGGGCGCCTTGGAAAACATCTGTGTCAACGGGGATGAATTGGATCTTTGTGGTGACAAACCCGGGCTAAACAGGGAAGAATGAGGGAAATGAGAAATTTTTGGGACACGGCTGCGAACCGGAGGCGTCGTCGGAGGGCTTGGAGCAGTGGGTGGCTTTCCCTGGGGTTATTTCTGCAACAGAGAGGCTTTCATAGCCTGGAGGGGAGCTGGGATGGGGTGGATGTGCCCTGGGGAGGATCCTGGAGCTCCAGCCTCCGCCCCCGGGGCCGCTGGGCTCTTCCCAGGCCTCTCTCCCTGCTTCCCTGAGGATGCTCCGGGGAGGCGGCACCGTGGCTGTGTGCTGCAGGATTCCTGGGATGCAGGGAATCTGGTTTTCCTTGCGGGAGCATCCTGGGGCTGGAGGCCCAGAGCTCTGGTGCCGGTCGGTGCTGGGTGGGAGCGGCAGAGACGTCGACATCATTTTTCTACATCATCATTTTTCTACATCATCATTTTTCTACATCATTTTTCTACATCATCTTTCAACGTTTCCCCCCCCCCCTCATAAATATGAATGCGGCCCCTCTGCAAAAGTGCACGGCTTTAATTAATGGAATATTGATTTTTCTGGAGCGCGGCGCTTCCCCGGCTCCGCTGCGCCAACGGGGAGCAGAAACAAACACGGGCAGCAGCTCCAAACAGGGGCCTGGCACAGCCTTTCGGGGTGGTTTTGGGGAGCCCAAGGTTTGCTCTGCCTGTCCCTGGATCTGAGGCTGGATCTGAGCCCTCCTGTGCCAGGTCTGGCCCCTCTGGATGGTCCCAGGGAGGGAGATCCGGCTCCCCACCCGCTTCTCCCCTGCTAAATAATTTCCCCCCCTGTTGTGGGATGGTGGCAGGGGCTCGGTGTGGCCTGGGTGGCCCTGGGGGGGCCCTGAGGGGTCTGGGCAGCCCCCAGGCCGTGCTTTGGCCGTCACGGAGGGGGCGAGGGGACGGTGCCAGCCCTGCCAGGTGGCAGCGGCTCTGTGCTGGCGGCACTCGCTGGCACGGGCGGCGGATGCTCCGCGAGTGTCCAGCACCTGTCCCGGGCTGTCTGTGCCAGGACGGGCCGGGAGCTGGGCCGCAGCCGGGGCTCCAGAGCATCCCTGGGGTGGGACCCCGTGGTGCTGCCGAGGGGCTGCCCTTGGTCTTCCCGGGGCACCCCCAGGCTCTGACCCAGGGGATGCCCTGGCGGGTGCTGCTGGATTGGATTTAGGTGGGATATTGGGAAGAAATTCCTCCCTGTGAGGGAGGTGAGGCCCTGGCACAGGGTGCCCAGAGAAGCTGTGGCTGCCCCATCCCTGGGAGTGTCCAAGGCCAGGTTGGACAGGGCTTGGAGCAGCCTGGGACAGTGGGAGGTGTTCCCACCCATGGCAGGGGTTGGAACTGATGGCCTTTTCCAGCCTGACCCGGTCTGGAATTCTGTGGGTCCGTGATGCCAGAGGCATCTTCCTTTGCCTGCCTTGGGAGGGCAGCTTGTGCCCCCCGCCTGAGTGGATGTGGCTGCAGAGGGACCCCGTGGGAGGGGTGAAGACCCCCGGGGTGGGTTCCGTGCCCCTGGGGTGGATTTTGTACCCCCAGGGTGGATTTTGTACCCCTGGGGTGGGTGCTGTGCTCCCGGGGTGGGTTCTGTACCCCCAGGGTGGATTTTGTACCCCCAGGGTGGGTGCTGTGCTCCCGGGGTGGATTTTGTACCCCCGGGGTGGGCTCTGTGCCCTCGGGGTGGGCTCTGTGCCCCCTCCTCTCCCGGCCCTGGGACGGCTCTGCCCCGATTCTGTCAAATCCAGCAGGTTCCAGACGTGGATGTTCCATTAAATCCCGCCCGTTCCCATCTGTTCCGGCGGGCGTGGAGCCCCCCGGGGGTCCGGGTCGTGCCGGGGGGGCTCTCGGGGGCTGTGCCCCCCACCCAGGACAGCCGGCCCCGGCCCCACGACCCTGGCACAGGCTGGGATTGGGGGGGTGGGGACCCAGCGCGGGGGTCCCGGCTGTGCCCCGGGAGAGAGGAGGGGAATGTCCCCTCTGGGATGTCCCCGTGGTGTCCCCCAGGGCGGGGGTGGCACCGCCCGGCCGCACCCCGGGCTGTGTTTAACCTCTCTCCGCGCTAATGAGGCCGGGGGCCTAATTGCGTTAATCACGAGCAATCTCGGGTCTGCTCGGCGGGGGTGTCGGACCCTCGTCCTGCGTCCGAGCTGGAGTCGGGACAACAGCGCCTTGGAGCGGCCTGAAGCCCCCCTAATTACGAGGGTGGCAGGACAGAGGCTCGTTAAGCAAATTAAAACAAGCCGGGGGATGGATTCCCAGGACGGATTCCCAGCTCGGATTCCCGGGATGGATTCCCAGTCGGATTCCCGGGTCGGATTCCCGGGATGGATTCCCGGGTCGGATTCCCGGGTCGGATTCCCGGGATGGATTCCCGGGATGGATTCCCAGTGGGATTCCCAGGTCGGAGCAGAGCTGTGCCCTCGCTGCAGCCCCCGGCGATGTCCCCTGGCACGGGTGGGATCCTGCTCACCCCGTGCCGTCCCCGTGGGGGTCCCGGGGGTCCCTGCTCAGCCCCAGCCGTGCCGGGGCCTGGAGAGAGCAGGGGATGAGCCAGGGATGAGCAAAGAGCAGGAAAAACTTGGACAGCAGGGGTGAAACCGAGCCTTGGTGATAGGGAGGTTCCCTGGGGCTTTTGCGCTGGGAATGTTTGTAATCCCAGTTCGATGCTTCTCTGGTAATCCTGGAGGAGGCACTCATGGAATCTCAGCCTGGTTTGGGTTGGGAGAGGCCTGAAAGCCCATCCAGTGCCACCCCTGCCATGGCAGGGACACCTCCCGCTATCCCAGCTTGCTCCAAGCCCCGTCCAGCCTGGCCTCGGGCACTTCCAGGGATGGGGCAGCCATGGAATAACCTGTGCCAGGGCCTCCCCACCCTCACAGGGAACAATTCCTTCCTAAAAATTCCTTCCTTGGGTGCTTCCAGCCCAGCTTTCCTGGGAGTTTAGCAGGAAAGCCCAGCAGCCTCATCCTCTTGCCCTCCTCCAAAATCTTCCTGCGACAGCTTTGGGGAGTTTGCCACGGGAGCAAAAGGATGAATTTCCCTTCCCCTTCTGCATGGAAAATGAGGAAATTCAGGTGCTTCCACCCGTCCCTCTCCGTTTGCTGGCCCGGGGGGTTGTGCACCTCCAGAGCCACATCCCCCTTGTCCCTCGTCCCTCCGCAGCTCCGCTCCCTGGCACGGCAGCTTCCCAAAAATAGCTGTCCTTGGGACAGTGGGGGGTTATCTGATCCTGGAGCTGCTCTTCCCTGCCCTTGGGCTGCTCCAGGAGCCTGAAGGAAGGGAAGGACGAGGAGGAGCTGAGGAAACACAGCCTGGGGAGGGGCGCGAGCAAGTCCTTCCCTTTAGGAATGCCGCTGGGAATGGGACACTGACGCCCTGCGGGTGCCACTCCGTGGGCTGGGGGTGCTTTTGCCGGGATGGAGGTGGCCAGTGGGGCATCCCCGTGCCTGGGGGCTGGCGTGTGGGGACAGCGGCGTCCCCTGCCCCCGTGGGTGCTGCAGGTGGGGTGGCAGGACTGATCCCAGCCTGGCTCCCTGCTGGGGAACGGGATCCCAGGGATGAACCCGCGTCCCGACAGAGGGACAGGGACACGCCCCTGCGCTCAGGTGGCTCTCGGGGACACCGCTGTTCCTCTGCCCCTTCCCTGGGCTGCTCGGGGATGCTCTGGTGCCCGAGGTTTCCCCAATTCCCCCTCTCCCCGCCCAGAGAGCCAGCCCACGACGTCGGATGAGACCGTGGTGGCCGGGGGCACGGTGGTGCTCAAGTGCCAGGTGGAGGATCCCGACGACTCCTCGCTCCAGTGGTCCAACCCCGCCCAGCAGACCCTGTACTTCGGGGAGAAGCGAGGTAAAACCGCAGCTGGAGGTGGCACAGAGGCGGCTCCGGGGTCCCCTCCTGTCCCCGCCCCGGGCACGGCCAGCGGAGGCGGGTGGTGGCGCTGAGCCCGTTGTCCCTTTTCCCGCCAGCCCTGCGGGATAACAGGATCCAGCTGGAGAGATCCACGCCCAACGAGCTGACCATCAGCATCAGCGACGTGGTGCTGGCCGACGAGGGCGAGTACACCTGCTCCATCTTCACCATGCCCGTGCGGACGGCCAAGGCGCTGGTCACCGTGCTGGGTAGGACACTGGGGACGTTCCCACTGCTCCCCCTTCCCCTGCATCCGTCCGTCCGCTCCCGGACCCCGTTACCTCCCCCTCCCCGTGTCATCCGTGTGTGCGTGTGCCCCTCCCGGGCTGGCAGCCCACAGCCAGCTCACACGTTTGTGCTTTTGCCCCCTCGTGCTGCTGCAGGGATCCCGCAGAAGCCGCAGATCTTCGGCCACGAGCAGCCCATCGATGAGGAGAAGCTGGCGCGGCTCCTGTGCCGCTCGTCCGGCAGCAAACCCGCGGCCCAGCTCCGCTGGAGGAAGGGCAACAGGGAGCTCAAGGGTGGGTGGCCCTGTCCTGGGGGGTGGGACAGCTCAGGGACACCAAAAGGGCAGGGGGGGACCGCCCTGGGCCACCAAGGGGCACCAGCGCGTCCCCTGCCCCGTGGGACCCCCGGCCCTGAGCGTCCCCTGTCCCCACAGACATGGGCACCGAGGTGGTGGAGGACCCCAACGGCAAGACCTTCACGGTGACCAGCCGGGTGGAGTTCCGTGTCACCAAGGAGGACAACGAGGCCGAGGTCACCTGCACGGTGGACCACGAGTCCCTGCAGAACTCGGAGAGGTCGACCACGCAGAAGCTGCAGGTCCACTGTACGTGGGGGGACACGGAGGGGTGGGGGTGGCCTGGCGTGCTCAGGGACACGCGGCCGTCGGGGTCCTGTCACATGGAGGGCACGGTGGCACTTCCCTGCAGTGACACTTCCCTGCAGTGACACTTCTCCTGTATGGTGACACTTCCCTACCTGGTGACACTTCCCCTGCCTGGTGGCACTTCCCTGCCCGGTGACACTTCCCTGCCTGGTGACACTTCCCAGCAGTGACACTTCCCTGAATGGTGACACTTCCCCTGCAGTGACACTTCCCTGCCCTGGTGACACTTCCCTGAATGGTGACACTTCCCTGCACGGTGGCACTTCCCTGAATGGTGACACTTCCCTGCATGGTGGCACTTCCCTTTNCCCTGCACGGTGGCACTTCCCTGAATGGTGACACTTCCCTGCATGGTGGCACTTCCCTTTCTGGTGACACTTCCCAGCAGTGACACTTCTCCTGTATGGTGACACTTCCCTACCTGGTGACACTTCCTTGAACAGTGACACTTCCCTGCAGTGACACTTCCCCTGCACGGTGACACTTCCCTGCAGTGACACTTCTGTATGGTGACACTTCCCTACCTGGTGACACTTCCCTGAATGGTGACACTTCCCAGCAGTGACACTTCTCCTGTATGGTGACACTTCCCTGCACGGTGACACTTCCCTGCACGGTGACGCTTCCCCTCCAGGAGCAGGATTTGGGATGCCGGGGCAGGATTTTGGGGTACCAGGGCAGGATTTGGGGTACCAGGGCAGGATTTGGGGTACCAGGGCCGGATTTGGGCTGCCAGGGCAGGTTTTGAGGTGGCAGGGCAGGATTTGGGGTACCAGGGCCGGATTTGGGCTGCCAGGGCAGGTTTTGAGGTGGCAGGGCAGGATTTGGGGTATCAGGGGTGGGATTTGAGGTGCCAGGGCAGGTTTTGGGGTACCAGGGCAGGATTTGGGATGCCAGGGCAGGTTTTGAGGTGCCAGGGCAGGATTTGGGGTACCAGGGGTAGGTTGTGGGATGCCAGGGCAGGTTTTGGGGTACCAGGCCTGGGATTTGAGGTGCCAGGGCAGGTTTTGGGGTGCCAGGGCAGGATTTGGGGTGCCAGGGCAGGTTTGGGGTGCCAAGGCAGGATTTGGGGTGCCAGTGCAGGTTTTGGGGTACCAGGGTAGGATTTGATGTGCCAGGGCAGGATTTTGGAGTGCCAGGGCAGGGTTTTGGGGTGCCAGGACAGGCTTTGAGGTGCCAGGGCAGGTTTTGGGGTACCGGGGCAGGATGTGGGTTGGCAGGGCAGAGTTTGGGATACCAGGAGCAGGATTTGGAGTGCCAGGGGTGGGATTTGGGGTGCCAGGGCAGGGTTTGGGATACCAGGGGGCGGATTTGGAGTGCCAGGGGAGGGCTTTGGGGTGCCAGGGCAGGATTTGGGATGCATGGGGTGAGTTTTGGGGTACCAGGGTAGGATTTGGGGTGCCAGGGGAGGGTTTGTGGGTGCCAGGGCAGGTTTTGGGGTACAAGGGGCAGGTTTTGGGGTACCAAGCCAAGTTTTGGGGTACCAGGGTAGGATTTGATGTGCCAGGGCAGGATTTGGAGTGCCAGGGCAGGGTTTTGGGGTGCCAGGGCAGGATTTTGGAGTGCC
>WBMZ01008495.1:0-40909 GCA_013400975.1 Atrichornis clamosus | reverse complement strand
CGCCCGGGCGGAGCGCGGCGGGGCCGGCCCGCGGGTGCCCGCGCTGCCAGCCCTCTCCTCCGCCGCCGCGCCCTGCCGGGCGTTCTCGGCCGGCCCCCTCCGTATTCGTTTTAGCGAGCTGCTATAATTGCTGCCCTTTACCTTAGCTGTGCTGCCCGCCCTCACACCTGCCCGGGCCCCGCGAGAAAACCTCCGATCTGCACAGTGAACTCCTTGGAGCCTGGCTCGGGCGCGGTGCAGGACTCAAGTGTGTCTGGAGCTTTCATGAGCTGTGGACATTAAAAGATTTCAAGGACATTTCCCCCCATTCATCCCAGTTATGTCCGCTGCTAAAATAGGTTAACGGTGTCTAATTAACCACTGCACATTGTCATGCTGCATAAAGATAGCATCCTGGCTGTTCTCTGAGCCCTGCCACTTTATCTCCATTTAGATCTCCGTGGTAGTCCATTAAATGAGAAAGAAACAGTTTAACAGAGATGATGTCTACATTGGAACTGCCTTTCACCCTTCAGCACAGAAGTTGCAAGCAGCTCCCAGGCAGCTCAGCTATAGTTAGGGGGGTGTATGGGAGTAAAGTCTCGGGTTTGACGTTTAACCCCTTCTCATTAACGTGAATGAAGGATTCCTGCTGGACAGAACTGAGCAAAGACAACACTCAAGAGCAAGATCAGATCTATATCCTCTGTCCCAGGGCAGGGCTAGGAGAGAAATTAGTATTCTCTACTAAGAGTTACATACCATGAGGTTACACGAGGACTGTCGGGGTCTTTCACCTGGTTTCACAGCTAGTCAACACTGTGTAATGGAGAGGAGTTAAGCAGCTGGCCAAAACCAGAGGGAATATTCTAGGATTATGGTTATGTTTGGAAGTGCTGACAGCCTCCCAGAGAAAGGGAGTTTGAAGGGAGCTGTTCAGGTGATGGAGTGAGTCCATGTTCTTTGGCCCTCCAGATGCAATGGACTTAGGAGAATAAGTGAAAAAACCAGAGGTATCCATGTCTCACAAAAACTGTGGCTGGTGTATAATACAGCAGACTGAATGTATTTCTCAGAACTGGTCCTGGGATTGTATTGTTTTATTTATGCTTACTTGAGTGAATGTATCTATAGTTCATATTCAATTGCTCATTTTGTAGGTGCTTGTTGCTGCCCTCCCTGGGCTGTGCTGCTGCTGCAGCAGACAGAGCAGGGCAGTGCATTTCGTGTTGCAGAGAACATGAGGAAAGAGTAGGAAAGCTGTGTATGCTGGCTTGAGTTTAGTCGGGTTTGTTCCATGTCTGCTTTCATTCACCACTAGAAAGCTCACATGGTGAATGAAAAGGGTGCTGTGTACCCAGACCTGATATTCCTGAAGGAGGAAATGTTGGTATCAATGTGTTGCAATTGTTATCAGTAAGCTGAGACTGTTCTTAGGAAGGGGTACTCTACAATCCTTAAAGCAATGTGATAACTTCATGAAGAAATCCTGTGAGGCTTCCCATAGTACTTGGAGAGCAAAGAGACAAGCAGGTGACTGGTTCTGCAGGAATACTGTCTCCATGTATATAGCTTAGCCCTCAGCAAGTTTATGGAATGGACAGAGTTGGAGGTGGGGCACCTTTTGAAGATCTATTCATGATTTCTCTTACTGCCTTGAAGGTTTTAACCTTAGAACACTAGACAAATCTTGTCTTTTCTCTCAGTCACTTCGTTAGGTAGGTTTAGGTAATGCAATTTGGCCAAAAAAGCAAAAGTCAAACCAAACACTCAAACAAAAAATGTTTTGTGATTTTTTTGCCCAATCTGAAACAAGGAATGAAAAAGTAATTTGGCATCAAACAAAATGAAAGGAAGCCTTATAAAAAAATAAAGGAACTAGTAGGCTGCCTGGTATCTTCTTTGCTTAATATCTCAATCATTAAGGCCACAGAGAGTGTAAAACATGCAATTCCTTCCTGTGCTACAGAAGCTTAATACTATATTTTTGGGATAGTTCTCTACATGTGAGCTCATCAGCTGGTTTGAAATGCCAGTTTCATCAAATAATGCTATTCCAAATCATATATTAACAAATATATCTAGTACAGGTGACCGGAAGCAGATGTCTCCCCTAACCACAACGGCAGTCATTTCCAGTTCCTGCTCTAGTGCCATTGGTATTTGAATGCTTTGTATAAACCACAGTACTGTCAGCATGAGAGACTTGCCTCACCCACTGCCAGGGTTGGGACCTGTGCCACAGGGACGAAGGTGTCCTCCTGTGGGGGCTCACCATGGGGCTTTAACTTGTCCTAGAGAGAGGAAGGAATGGTCTTGTTTGACAGGAGGGTGTTCTAACACCTGGGCTCTGGGATTAAAGGGGTCATGCCCCCTCCCCACTGATGAATTTTTTTCCCCAAATTACTATTTTTTCCAATATATTGCAGCTGTTTCATAATGAGGTATGTGCTTATTGTCCTGAATAAGTCCTTTCCAAACACAACAAGGAAAAGTTGAGAAAGATGAAGTCTCAGAACATGAGCAAAGCAGTCTCTGCCTCTAGGACTATCATATGACTGCCTTCCCTGTGGGCCACCTGGATATCAGTCATGACAGGGAGCTTAGGAAAAAGAAACAGAAATTGCTTACAGGGATAGCAGGAGTGACCTTTTCTCCTGGGAAGTATAAACATGTGGAGTGTTTCATTCCTGCCTGCAGACAGGAGCAAAGATGTAAGGAGTGTGAGTACAGAGGAAGAGAGTGTTTTTTGGAGTTGGACAATTATCAAGAGTAATGGGATCATGCCAAGAAGAAGTTAGATTGAATCCCCAGGAAATCATCCCGCTGTGCAAGGCTGTGCAATGGCATCATTTGGGATGTTTCAGCTCAGTGAGGACAAGGTTATGAAGGCAGGGTGTGGGAAGGAGTTCTATGAAGGCATAAAAGAGGGATAAAATAGGAGAAATTTTGCATCATCTTTCCACCTCATTCTTCTCAGAGTCTAAACTCCAGTAAGAGCTGGTGGTGGGCTCTCTGAAGCCATCTATTTCTTCATAGTACCAGGGGGTTCACAAAAAGTGCTTTGTACTACCACTGGGAAGAAGTATGGAGCTGGACAGTTCATCCTCACTGGAAGAGCTCTTTCGTAAACTCCCCAACTCTTGCATTCCTCCCTCTGAACAGAGGGTACAGATAGAGCTGAAAGCCCAGATGCAGATGTCACCACACAGCTGCAGTTCTGATTATAGCAGTGGATATTACTGGGCTCAGATCACTGATTCAGTGTAATCTTTAGCTTCCCCTGCAAGCTCCAGGGAGAGCAGTAGAGACAAAGGACTTTCTTCTTCTTATAGCTAGACATCCTCTGTGCCATGCTCCTTGCCCTTAGAAGAATACATTATTCACAGAAGAGCTAGATGAAGATTGTGACTTGATAGAACAGAGAGCAGATGAGGAGAGGCCTGTGCCCTGTCACAGAAGTGCTTTGAAAAGAGCAGTGCAAGGCAGTGAAGCAACTTTTCTTATAGCTTGGTGTGTCCTGGGACAGTGCATGTGGTAGGGGAGAGCCCCATGTATTCTTTGTCATGGCACCCTGACTTCAGGGGAGGGAAGAATATTTATTCCCAACGCATAGACATGAAACTTCACTCTGCAAAATGGCCAAAGCAATCAGCGAGTGATGGAGTATCTGCTAAAAAGAAACCTGGCATTTAATTAACTTTTCAAAGTGCTGGTTCAGCAACCTCCATGTTTTACATTTTGAATATTGAACAAGCGTCCCTAATCGGGACTGAATTACTTCTGGGCTTGCTGGGGTGGAGAGCAAGGGAGCTGCCATTTGCCAGTGCCTCCCCTCCATGTTATTATTATGAACTCCTGTTAACTCAGCCCGATCAACCTTGATTTTCTGCAGCAACTGCATGTCTGACCTGAACTTGGCCATTTCAGGTGGGACTCCTAACCTGAAAGGCAACCAGAAAATCTTTATGTACAACCAGGGGGAGAAAGAACCTGTTGATCTCTTACTCCTTGATGCACGAACTTGTCTACCTGCAAGCTTTACCTGCAGCCGATGGCAGAGGGGATAAAAAAGTATCAGAGAAGCTAAAAAAACAGGGAGTGTGGTTCTTGCCTTATCTGGGCATGGCAGTACTTTTGGAACCCAAGTGGTTTTGCTTCCGTCTGTTGCACTCAGGGACTTTTTGATACACTGGTTTAATGGTCACTCAGAACTCTTTAAAGATGTGATGTGTTATGTCAGACCTGGAACAGGAACTATTTTGCACAATAACAATTATATAGGGAAAGGTGAAGTTTTTATATTTTCTTTAGCCGTTTCTAAACATAAGTCTTTCTTGTCTTGCAGGTTAGGAAGAAAGCATGCAGAAGAAGTAGAAGAGTAAGTTCCCATTGTTGCTGAGACTTCTTCCACAGCTGATCTTGTAGAGAAGGGACATGTACCTCTAAGCACCAGCACATCGAGATCTGGAAGTTGGGAAGGGTGCAGAGCCTGTCAGGAATTCGTATCATGTGTCCTGGGATGGGGCAGGGCTGGTCATTCTGTAGTTCCCTGGATATGGAATAGATGATGGCTCTGTCACTCCCATAAAACAGAAAGAAGGAAAATGAGAAAGCAACTGCTTTCCTCCCAGAGCTACCCCAGACCCTACTGTCTACAGCCTAGGAGTTTGTCTTAGGTACAAGGCATCTTGTTTAAGCTGAGATTTCTGCTGAGCCCAACAATGAGGGGTATGGAAGATCAGCCTGCAGGCTAAGCATACCTGGGGACTCTCTCCTTGATTGGCTGTAAGGCTTGTGGGGAAGAAGGGGGCACCACAAGGTCCTTTTCTGGGCTTGCAATTGAAATTCTTTCTTGTGCTTTGCTGCAGCCATCGTCTCAGACAGCAGAGCCTGGAGGCATCAGATGATGGAGGAGGTAAGCTATCACCTACTTGACTGCAAGAAGTGCCTTCATGTGTGTCTGGGGGTTCTCCAGTAAAGTGAGCAGGAGCATCTTGTACAAAACCGCAAGGAAATGAACCACTCTGGGGGTAAACAAATGTGGGAGCTGCTTAGGTCTCCCCAGCTGAGTGAGGGAGAGAGAGTAAAGGAGATGGAGAAGGAGGATGAGGGAATGAACCTGTAGTCTGACTCTGGGTCTTCATGAGCACAATATTATAAAGGACCCTTGGAAAGAAGGAAAGTGTGGAGGACATACTATTCTCTGTGATTACCTCCATGGAGAGTAGTGGACTGGGGCAAAATGAGAGCTAAAAGCATAATAAGAGTGGGGAAAGAAGTCTCTGCTGCCCCTGGTTTAGGTGGTAGTGTGCTCTGCTTAAAGTATCTCTCATGTTTTATGGCAATATTCTTGTCTTGTTCCCAACAAGACAGGTGCCTGCACCATGCTCCTGGGGTCTCTGTCATGATGGAATTCTTAATTTAAAAAATCTGCTTGCCCTAACCCAAGATCATAGATCATAAGTTAAACATAAGCACTGATGGGTAATCCCATCCCATCCCGTCCCGTCCCATCCTGTCTCGTCCTGTCCCATCCCATCCCATTCCTGTACAGGCTGCTGTGAAATCTACTGGACTTCTGATTTAGCACTAGTTTTCTTTATAGTGTATATTACCTGCTCTTCTAGGACTAGATGAGTCAAGAGAAATCTCAGGAAAAATCCACAGTATGAATTTCAAGATGAACACTAGACAACTGTGGGAAGCTTAAAAATTCATTAAAGCCTCTAGGAGATACCTCAGTTTTCAAGGGCTAAGAATTTTATACAGTATATAAAAAGTTGCATCTGTAAAATATCACCAAGCATCAGAAGAATTACCTGGAGTCACAAAGGATCAGACATCAGTATGGTAATGAGATTAAATAAAGACTTATTTGGGTCTTCCAGACAGATTAAGCATTGCAACATAGAACTGCCAGAAGTGGCACCTTTATAGCATTGGCATCTTCAGAACAGACTAAATTTTCCCCCAGGGAAGTTTCTTGGGCTTGTTAAATTTCAACGTATGTCACTGAGGCTGGTTGTCTGTTCTGAGCAGCTCTGACTGTTTGCATACGTGCTGTCCTTTTTGTTGAACCTTGGTCATGTACTCAGAGTATGACTGTCTTTGCTAACCAGGCATAAAAATGCTTGCCACATGTTTGTTTGCAGCATGTGGCTTTCAGCACTCCAAGACCTTGGGTAATAAATTTAGAATAGAAATGTTGCAGAGTGTGGTATAAAGACATGTCGGATCCTAATACACTTCACTTATTTATCTGTGCCTAACCTGTGGTTAACAGTTGAATTTGGATTGTTTGCAAACTGGAGTTCAGCTTTGGATTAAATCTATGCATTAGAAGAAGAATCCTGCTAATCTGATATGGTTCCTACCCAGGTAGTTTCTGGTACAAATACACTGAGTGGATCTAATTTGCCTATGGAAAATCTCTAAATGGATCAGTGCATTGCATGTTTGTGGTCCTATTTTGACAAAGAGATTGAGCAAACTATTCTGGGAGAGGAGTTTTCCATGTGGGCTCAGCAATTGCAGTGAAGAAAAGTGACATATAAACAAACTCCAGGACTTGAATAAAATTACTTTTTTGAATAAGCACAGAGATATAAATAACTGCCTAGTGTAGAAGGCAGGGAGTAGTGTTCAGTGGCTGTGGCTGTGCTGTAAATTGAGCTGTATCAGCCTCCCCTTTGCACAGAACTGCACTTCAGTTTATGTCCTTAACTGTAACAGTAAAGTTCATATTCTAAACATACGAAAATCAAGACGCTGGTGTCTGGATCCCCAAGGATGGGTCACGGTTATTTTGTGCTGCATAATGTGTTAGCTTGTACACCTTAATATGAACAGGCGCAGTTGCGTAATGATTGCTGCTGTCAACCAATACATTTGGATTGCCTTCCTTTAACCTATTAGAAAGCTGAGCTGCACCATTCCATTAACATTGTTCGTCCCCCATCCAACCTTTTCATTAGAAGAATGAAGGACAAAACCATATGCCCTTAAAAAGGTGTTCTTGTGAATTTGAAATGTGCTCAGTTGTGATTGTTTATACATCACTAACACCCAGAGGCTCAGAATTTGGAGTCCATTTGAGGAAGTGTTTAAAAAGCATAGGGCCTGGAGAGAGCCCAGTTTGGCATGTGGAGAGTGGAGAGAAGGTTGTACAGCCAAGTGGTGACTTTGGGGCTTGATATGCCTTGCAGTTTCAGAAATAAAAGTAGAATTCTTTCACTGCTCCTGGCCTGTGTAAGAAATAGCATCTGATTCCTCATCTCTGTGGGAGTTTGGGAGAGAAGGACAGATACTTCTCAGGCTGTGTGGAAAGACTGAAATAGTATGGGAGATTGTAAGTGGGTGGAGCAGACGGGACCATGCATGGAATGATCTGCAGTTTCAGCCATTTGTTGCAGTTGTACAGGGAAACCCAGACGGAAGTCATCCATACTGTACGATACAAATCCTTGAGATACTAGCAGTGTATCTTAGCTCAGGTCATGCTCAGAATTCATTTTCTCTATTTCATATTTCTCTAGAAGCTAGTGCAGGACAAGAGAGCCATTTTAAAGAGGTGCCAGTATTGCGTTGTAGGAAAGCAAAGACTTACGTTTGACTGAAAGCACCATTTGCTGCTGTAAAACTCCAAGCTCCAAAGACAGTTTTGAAACAGTGCAGTGTCTCTCCAAAAGTAGCTCTGGAGCATCCAGTTGATAGGTAGGTTGATTTCCTACAGCACCTGCTGTGAACTTAGTGCCCACCCTCCTGAACACACACTGGCACACACAAGTGCTCCAGCATGGCAAATGGATAATGCCTTTGTTAGTGGGTATGTGCTCACTGGACCTTGCCATGGGGGGCCAGGTCCTCTGCATGGTGGGAAATCTGCTTTAGCAGGATTTAATGCATCACACTTGAGGAATAATAAATCTTCACAAACAACACAAAAGTGTTTAATTCCTAAAGGACAGGCCTAGTTAAGTCACTTTTGGCCAGGGGCAATTGGGGGCTTAATGCTTTGTATGTAGCAATCTGGGCAATCTGAGAGAGAGGAGTTTAAGGGTAATTGCTCAATTTTCTGTCCATGTCAACAGGGGAAATGTGCAGCAGTGACTGAGCTCTGTACAGAAGGGAAACTGCATGAGATGAGAGGTGTGAGACTATTGGTGGAGTTTAAAAGGTGCTATCTGCAAAGCATTGCTTCCTTTGCTAGCTGTAGCAGTCAGGTTCTTCTGCCAAGTGCAGACTATCCTTTGTAATGTGGTGGAAGGGAAGATGGGACAACCAGGCTCAAGTTGAAGGGCTTTCCCCTCCCTTTGCTCCTTTCTCCAGCAGGACATAGAGGGCTTTACTCTGCTTGTGTGTCTCTTTCTGGCATGGAGCTACACAGGGCTGTTTCCTGTTGGAGCGTGAAATGCTAGCATTCCTCCCCCACCTCAGCAATCCGATTTGTCCTTTGGCTAGCAGTTTCTTTGTTATTCCTTTCTTGTCCACCAGTTCTGCACTGCTGCATTGTACTCCCCCAGATGTCTTTCTCCTCACTACTTCACCCTTGGACTTTTCTCCTCAGCATTTTACAGGAACTTACTAGCAAAGGTTGTAATTTCTCTTCCAGCTATTCCCACACAGAGTATCGCCCCATCATCAGAAGTCCCCTTCTGCCTTCTCTCTGTTACCCTTGGGATGCATAGCTCCTAGAACAGGGCTTTTCTTGGAAGACTGGGATGTGGTGTGTGACTCTGTCTGCAGGAACAACGACTTGTTATTTTAAAGCAGATAGTGTGTGTGAGTGAGACAGCTGAGTGAAATGAAAGCCTGAGTATGCTACACAGACAACCCAAACCTGACCTGCAGGTGAGGAAAGCTGCCAGGAGACAGTCACTAGATCTGTGCCCTCAAGGCAAAACCCCTTCCTGCCTGCTGGGAAGCCTCCTCAGGGAAGCAGAACTGATGATTAGGCCTCTCTATGCAATGTCAAACCTCTAGAAGGACTTCTTACCCTTCTGGCATGTGCCAGCAGCTCCTTTGCATTTGAGCAGGATGGGAGTCCAGACTCTGTGAAAAACAGAGGAGGAAGTGGGCATATGCCATGGTCCCCAATCCTTCTAGGAAGTGATGTCTGTCTGTCAGGTGGGAGATCTGTAATTCACAGCCATAAAATATCCAACACCTCTTGAGCTGCATGTGAATATGCACCAATGAAGATATTGCTGAAAAAGAGCTGAGAATAGAGCCCAGTGAGGGTTACTGTTGGCTCTATCATTCCTGATCAATTTTACCAGTTGCTTCCCTTGTGAGCTGCTGGTTTTACCGAGCACACCAAGTGCTGGTGGATTCCAGAGGTCATGAGCTGCAAGGACAGTTGCATTGGCTGAGTATGAGGGTAAGAGAGGGCAGAATTTGCAGAAACAGTCAGAGATATGGCCAGTGGGTATTTCATAGGCTCAGAAGGCAGCTTTGGAGTGATTTAGGGGAAGCTAAATGAACGAAAAGTTCTGAGCATCACTGAAATGGAGAGAGTGGAAGACATGGTGTTTTGGAAGTGGTATGAATGGACTGAATAGAGGGGCTTGGGGCAGAGAGTGTTAGTGATTGTTGGGTTCTGGGATTCTGCATTGTGACTTTGTGTGTGATTCTGTCAGCACACTACAGTCCCCCCCTTTGCTGCTCCCCCAATGCACTACCCTAAGTCTCCGTGCAAGGTCACTGAAGGGCAGACTCAGCCCAACCTGATGACTTCCACTGAACAGTTGGTGCAGGCCAGTTTGAACTCCTCCAGTGATTCCTGGCATTGTGATCTAGAGCCTCTGGTATTGGAGGAAAGCTCCCTCCTGACAGCCACAGTGGGCAGGGGAGAGCAGAGAGAGTATCTCTCAAGAGACTGAAGTTCGATTTGAAGCAGCAGACCACTGGCCAAGGGGCAGCGGGCACCTTAATTAGAAGGAGGCACACACAACTTCTTGGGGGCTGAAAACAACAGTCTGGGGAAGCATTTAGCATTGCTAAATTCTGCGATATGGTTGGTACACAGTCATATTGGGTCTGTGATTGCTGAGTCCGTAAGTGTAGTTGACGGACTAGGTTTACCTAAAATACCCTTTAAGAAAAAGCTCTTGAAAGATGATTACAGAATTGAGACACCATCATTTAAAACTGCCTGAGGCAAACTCCTTTGAAAATTGCAGCAGTGGAGGGACAGAGAGAGAACCGCATAGCCCTTGATTGTAGTGTCGTTCCCTCAGGACCCGTCCCCCCTCCTCCTCAGTTTCTCATCTGATATGAGAGAGAGCAGCAGTAAGATTCCTCATCTGTCTTATGAAAATCTGATTCTGAGTGGCTCTGATCAAACTCAGCTGGCTGTCAGCAGCGGTGGCCTTGTGTGGAGGGAGGGAGGCTTCTGAGGAGTCGCTGGATGTGGAAGTGTCATGGGTGCTGCCGATCAAAGAGGCGTTTTTTAATAAATATATATAAGAAAAAAAAACCTAAGGATTTAGCATAAAAGAAATGTAGTTTGTCTTGTTTTTCCAGCGTAACATGAAGAGGATGAAATAGAATCAGGCATGCTTGCTCCCGAACATACTTCCACAGGAGCATCCTGAGAATCTGCTTTCCCTGCCCCAGTAATGCTCTAATGCAAAATCATGCATCTCCAGCATTGTTGAAGAGGGTTTTGTGTTTCTGAGTTCACCAGACCCTCTCAGGACCTTCTCATCTGCTGCCACACTGCCTTCTGAGTATGTTTTAGCGGGAGAATACTGCAAAGGAACAGGGAACAGCTTTGAAAAGAGGAAAAGACATGTTACTGGAAAGGAGGACAGGTGAAGTGCTCTGTCAGGGGGCTGTTGGTAAGGCTAGGAGCTGTGTTATCACTCTAAATGCTGATAAACCTCAAGAGCATGGTGGACTCCGGGTCTGGGGCCTGGCCTCCAGTCTCTCTTGTCTTCTGCTGCTGCTGAACAAACCTATGCACTGAGAGAGTCCTCGCCTTTAAAGCCATCAGTGTCTGCTCCTACTTCTTGCACAAGTACAAGCCATGCATTACTTACTGCTTGTGAAGCACTGCACTGAACCCAGCAGCTCATCTGACAGGGCTGTTCTGTGCCTCTCCTCACACTTCACAGTGACTGAAACTGGGCAGAGCCTTTGTGTCCGTAGCAGCCTTGGGGAAGCAGCAGGTACGTCCGATGCCTGTCCCCTGCAAGCTGTCAGGTGCAGAAGAAGCCATGCCACACCAAGCAGTCTGTGAAAGCACGACACTACTGAAGCAAGTAGAATGTCTCACGGACCAGCTGACCCCCCAGCCAGTCATTCATCTAGCTGAGATACAATATTGCACAAGGGAAATGCATAACCTTTCAAGGCAAGGCTGTAGGGTCAGTACTTAAACTGCTGTTTGACCTTCCCTAGATCCTGTGAATCCTCTGACACCCACTCACACGATGACTTCCCATCCGCTTGGCCAGGTTGTGCTGTTACCATTCTCTTCTCAGAAGGGTGCTTTGGGACATGGGGCACTCTGGTTATCTTCTGCTTGTCTCAGCTTTTGAGGCAGTGCCCTGGTAGCTGTGGTACTGCCTCCTTTTCACTCCACTGTTTTCATCTCCCTGCTGGCTGATCAGGCAGGTACACTACTCCGTGTTGGCCTACTAGTAAGGCATTTTCAATCAGGGAAAGGCATCCCTATGAAATCAATGTCCAAACATCCAAAGAAGTGTTCTTTCTCCTCTCCATTTGCCTGCTACTCTCCTGAGAAAGCTTCCAAGAGGCTTCAAGCTTGTTTGTGTGTTCAGCAGAAGCTGTCTGTCCCTTGTTCTTTATGGTTTTTTGAAGATTTTTTGCCTGTTGCTTTCCACTTTTTTCTTTTCTTTTTTTTTTAATTCTCCATTTTTGCGCTTAGAGTGAAAAATTATTTATTGCATTGAGATGTGCTAATTAAAGCCATTTTCTGGTATTTGGTTACTGAAGTGTTTGATGTCTCTCTGACAAGACCATGAAATGCACAGAGTGTCCACAGGGACAGAATTTGCTGAACACGGTGCTTTGTAAATGAGGGGACACAGTGTCGCAGCAGCTCATGAATATGAAACGCCCATGATGCTACCTCAGTGGACTTGGGAACACAGATGAATCCTGTCATGTGCTAAATGAGACCAATTTCTTTCACTTAACTTCATCTTCAATCAGACCTTCCATTTGCCTGTTTAAAATTCCCCAAACGTGTTGCGGAAGGTAACAGCATTCAGTAAAACAAAGTTTTGCAGCAGCAGAGATATTGTAATTATTTCTGTTTTACATTCTTTGAGCAAGCAACATAAACTAAAATTAGTTTCATCCTTGTACCTTCTTGGTAGTAGGATACTGCCAGCTCCAGAAGCCACTGCCCTCTTTGTGTTCTCTGGATATGGTGGTATTTGCACAGGGAGGACAGTACAGTTCGTACCCCAAGAGTGTCCATTCTGAACTGGCCTTTGAAACACTGACCCAGTTGGGGAAGGTGGATCAGACTATGTGAGATGGAGTCTTCCTTGTTTATGGGTGTCAGGATGTGGGCTAAGGAGACTCTTAAAGCAGCTTGGGGAGTAAGCAGCAGTCACACTGCTGACTAACTGCAGGCCTGACCTAGAATGGGGTTTTCAGATCCAGCTTTGCCACTTATTTATTGCCTGACCTGGAACAGGCTCTGTCTGTCCCCATTTATGTGCCATCTTGTATCTAGCAGAGAACTTAGTTCTTTGGGGCAAGGACCAGATACTACTGTGAGTTTGCAGGATTTTAAGAGACCCAGCCCACAGGTGTTGCTACTAAACCAAAAATCAGCCCTGCTTGGGAGGGGAGATACAATTTACCAACTTGCAACAGCAGCTGGGTGTTAGATTGGTGGAGATTCTCCTACCTCCTGCTTCTTGCTTTCTCTGGTTGTCTTCATCTGTCACTAAGTTATTTGCTTAGGGGTAAAAAAGGTGATGGTTAGTGCATGTACTTTAGTATGAACACATAAAGCCCTCCTTTCTTTGTGACTTGAAATGCTGCTGTTCCTTGCTTACTGTTTGACTATCTGAATGTAGAATGGGTTTCCTTCAGTCTTTCCACCTCCATCTTTTTCTCCTACCATTCACACACTTCTGTCTTATGTCATTGGTGTCTTGCCATAACTTAGTCATGAAGCTCTTTTTGTGTAAGACCTAGCTAAGTTCAGGTATTGTAATAAAAATATTATTCTTATATGCTGAGACTTAGTTGTTCTGAGGCAATCAGTTTGGTGCAGTGACTTAACTCCCCAGTTAGCCAACATTTAGTACTGGTGTCTCCTGCCCCACCATAACTTCTGTATGAGTACACTCATTTTGTTTTCATTCTTTGTTCACTTGTTCATCACCATCTGGGAGGTGGAGAGGAGTTTGCATGTGTCATCTAGCATTTGGTACTCACTTATCATTGCACAGGCCATTTGTTCACTTCATTGTTCACTACACTGTTCACCAGTGGTACCTGTGAAGGTGTGTCCTTTTGTGCAGTCATTTCTGAGGTTTGCCTCCATGGGCATGAGAGCCTGGCCAGTAAAGTATGTGTCAAGGTTCTGCACCAGAAACACAGGTTTATGGAAAATGATCTGAAGCCACACTGAACGGAAGAGGAAACGTGTGGGTCACAGAGCAAAGAACACAGAGTGGGGGTTTGTAATGCAGTTTTGTTGTTGGAAAGAGATGCAGTGTGAGATTGGGAGGACATGGTCCTGCAAACATTTCTGCATATACAAATGTTGTATATAAAGCCTCCCTGCAGCTAGTGGGAATATTAAAAGTAGAGCATATGCCTACCCTCATGCAGCACAATAGCCCATGTGCTTCCTTCCCCTGCAGTTTATACAGTACCACAACTTGGCTGTGTTACCAGAGCTTACAAGAAGAAAAGAGTCTCAAGAAGAGCAACACAAACAATTAGGTGGCTGGAGACTGAGGGGAAAGGTTGGGTCCTTAGTGATAAGTCAGAACTGAGACGCTTTGCAACGCTACAGAGAGAAGGGAGAGGGATTGTGGAGAAGTGGCACCATGGGTATTGGCAGAGGGAAGAGGTAATTGTGAGTAACAAGTGAAATAAAGACCCAAATACTCAGGGCTGATTTGCCACTGATAGCAGTTAGGCCAGGGAGCTAATACCGTCTTAAAACTTGCGACATTTCTGTTCTGTTTCTTGTCAGTCTCACAGTCCTAAAGGGCATTGCTTCTGCCTAGAAATGGGCAAGGCATCCTCACTTTGCAGTAAGAACAAGCGTGCACTGGCCTTTGTTGGAGGGGCTGGCAGGAGCCCCCAGAGCGTTTCCAGCTCTTCTGTCTGAAATATTTTCAAAGTGTCTATAAAATATCGGAGCCTTGAATTTCTTTTGGAAAGAATTTCTAAGTGATTGCCTGGATTTTGCTAATAGAGTGGAGGTTGTGCTCTTCATGGGGTTTAGAAATCTCTCCATGGAATTCAATGGCAATGAGATAAAATTGGCATGAGAGAACCCAGGAGTCTTCATGAACCTGTAAAATGGAAGGGACATCACTGATCCAGGCCCTAAGTTTACAACATTTCCTAGTGTAAAAAGAGATCAACAAAAACAAAAGAGAACTGGGAAGAGGAGACTCCAGAAACAGCTGCCAAAATGAGCACTGAGTGAAGAAATTCAGTTTCCTGCAAACACCTTTTACATTTCTGGTGTCAAAAGTGGATGAGGATCTGACCTTTGCCTTCTCCATGGGTGAAGACAGCTCTGTTCCCTGGTAGTTTGTCATTTACTTGTGTTTGCTGAGAAACATTCATAGTCTCCTCCTGAAAAGGATAAATTCGCTCAGGAGAGGTTAAACAGTTTCTCATTCCCATGCTCATTGGCCTGGACTGAACAGGGCACGTCTGCACAGGGCTTCATTCCCCACCTGGGACCAGTCTCACCAGTCTGTTCCCTCCTCTGTCCTTGTTGCTTATATATAGGGACCTTCTCCCACATTATCACTGAGCAGACTTCTACCAGCTGCCTCCACAGATCCCTCTGTCTGTCCATGGAAATGCTTTTGTCCCATAAGTGCATTTTGCTACAAGTTCTACAAAGAGCCCCTGCAGGGAAGAGCCAGTGGGTAGCAGCTTCTACTGGGTATTGTCCTTACAAGCAGAGATGGGGAGATCTGCCCCAAATGCCCAGTGATGCACAGATGAGACATTCCATGCACGTGCCTTCTCTGTCTCAGGGACAGCATAGGGGCTGTTGCTGCAGTTTCCCTTTAAATGTCTTTGGGAAGTTTGCTACAGTTGGAGAGCCTCTTCACAGGCACCTGCTCCTTGGGCGGCTGGGGAGCTGGAAGGCACAGCTCTGCCGAGGCCGGCCAAGCTGTCACTCCTTTTGCTGTGGCCAGACTCTTGTGACAGCCTCTGTCCCGCTCAGCCTTCCACCAGGCAACCAATTAGTGAGAAATCCCACTGTGTGGCCAGCTCCGGACGGCCACCGTGCCACCGCCGGGCTGACCCGTGCCCTGCTGCAGCTGGGCCAGGGCTGCCTCCTGGCCAACGAGCGGGGGGCATGCGGCAGACGTGCAGCAGGGGAGGGCAGCTGAGAGTCTGCACAGCTCTGACAGGCAGTAGGACAGGGGGCTTCTCAGGAAGACCCTGCCCAGAGCCCTCGCCGCCATAGGTGGGAATGTGTCTCCAGCTCCTGAATATTCATCTCAGCCTGGGCTGCAAAACTGGGCAAAGCCAGGCCCGGCTGCCTGCTGCCATCCAGCAGTAGCGTGGCCACGCTGCCGCCAGAGCTGGGAGCAGCCTGCTTGTTCCAGTGCTGAAGGGGCCAGCTCTGCCTTCACACTGGGCGAGTGAAACGTCTTCCCTGAGCCAAATCGGCTTCTCCATGGTCTGAGGGCTCAGGGTTTCTGGAGAGTCTGTGTGGCCTTGAGTCTTTAAAAGGAGCTCTGTATTAGTGTACTCTGTTCCTGCTTTGTGCCTCTAGTTACTTTGCCTTCTCTTTCTCCTTTTTCGTTTTAACTTTTTACTATGCTTTGTCAAATGACAAACCGTGGAGTGTTTTCAGAGCCTTGCTCCTTTGGAAGAATTCAAAGTGCACTCAGTTCTTCCTCTTGTCCTCAATTCTTTTGTTTCTAGCATCCTTCCTAGCTGGAGTAGCCATAGTTCTTGTGCTGGGAATACCCAATGACCTTCAGTCGCTCCAGGGTGACACTGGAAACCATGAAAAGGTTTGTGACAATACAACTAGACACATGTTCCCAAGTGTTTGTGTCTGCTAGACCACCAGCACTTCCTACCTCAGCTATTGGGAAGGTCACAGGCCTCTGCACTGCTCGAGATCCCAATAGCAGCTCCTTCAGCATGTAGTTTTATGTAGATTCTCTCAGTTTCTGCCCCACATTTCTTTTCTAACGGAGTCTAGGTGACTGGCATCTGAGCAGATGAAAACACGTCTCATAACAAGCAAATTCTTGCCAGCTGATGATGGCAAGCAGGCAGCAGGGTTTAGTGTGGCTGATTTATTTCGGCTTTAAGGTTGTGTCAAATGCATAGTCCATGGCCTGTGGAGCCCTACCTGGATTAATCTGCTCCTCTTGCAAGATTTTTTGTGACCTCAGGCTTCAAAGTTTTATTACTATGTTTTAACATTAAACAATATAATTATTGCTAAATAACTCTTTTGTGTTTTCCTCTAATAAGAAACAGGCTATTTCATATCTGTGAAGCAAGGGAACCTTTGTCTTCAATGACAGGAGAGCACAACGCTCTCCACTTAATGCTGCTGCTTTCTCTTGTTGCAGACATTCCTGTGATCCCTGACTTGGAGGAAGTCCAGGAGGAAGATCTGGCCATGCAAGTGGCAGCTCCCCCCAGGTAAGAGCACTGCCAGGTGCTCTTGAGGCTCTCATCAGCAGTGCAAACTGGCTAGTGAAATTAAACCCATCTTACTCATGCTCTCTGCATGTCAGCAGCAGTGGCATTCAGGATTTGGTGCTGGGTTTTGTGACAGCAGAGCTCCAAACTGAACAGTGCAAGTTCTTGTTTCCTATTACATGGAGAAAGCAATTACTGCATATCCTCTCTCTCGAAAATCATACATTAGAATAACACACTTGATGTTGCAAAATCCAACTCTCGAAAGTGAGGAATTGCTTGATTTAAGGTTGCCCGCATAGCCTCAAACGTCTCCAATACACGTGGATTACTGCACACACACTGATTATGAATGGTTGTAGGCTGCTTTGCCCTCCACAGGTTATCCTTCTTGCTCAAGTGCATAGTTAATTTGCAAAGTACAATCCTGTTGTTTGAAGGTGCTATCAGAGTAGCCTTGGGGTTAGCTCAAGGGAGACCAGAAAGCTTTAAGAAATGAAAAGGTTTTTGGGTTTTTTCTTAAACATATTAGGAAAGTCTTCTCTCTGTTAGGCCTATTGCAAAGGTCACAGACTAGGATTTCTGTTGACCCTTATTTGGAGGGGTGGGATATCTTACTCCTCACCACAGATGCCTCTCTCGCAAGTGTGGAGTAGTTATTGTAATTGTACAGCTCTTAACAAAAACAATTGATACTTTACAGTAGTAAATTTACAATTACTGTGTCTCTCACTAGAGTTCATTTCTTTTTCTCTCTCTTTTTTTTTTATAATGCTATCTGATCCTCCTGTATTCATAGTTTTCCTGCAATAGAAAAGACAAGTGATTTTCATGGACAAACACAAGCAAGTTCAATTTATGTAGGCCTTTTCTACAGTATTGCATCACCTGTGAAGGCAAGTGTGGTACAACAGTGTATCACCCCCCTACACCATGTTTCTCTTGGAAGGCTACATTTTAAGAAATCATATTTGATAGCTCTGATGCAGTTCAGACATGAAAATCACAAAATCCCTACTGTTCTGTAACTTGTGTGGTGTTGCCCTCAGAGCCTTCTTTACCATGGAACTGGGGCTGTTTGAATGCTCCCTGTGGTCTTCCTTTCTTTCTAGCCCCTGTAGCTAGTCTGTAGATCTTCTTTTGGCATGCTGGTTTCTCTGAAGGACTCCATGGTTGTTCCACATCCTATTTTTATGCATGTACACAACCTGGTACATAGACTTGTCAATGACTGTTCATTTGCTGATGAGCTGTGCTTCTGTCTGGGTACACCCCTCTCAAGAGTCTATATGGGTGATGTGGACACTCGAGATGTCACCAGATTACTGTTCATGCTACTGCATTCTCCTCACGTGTGCTTCCACACTGACTGAGGCTTGTTCTTTGACCCTTTCTGGTTGCAGTGTGCAGGTGAACCGAGTGCTGACCTACCATGACCTGGACAAAGATCTGATGAAATATGCTGCCTTTCAGACTTTGGTAAGTGGATGTTGCTGTGTGCTGACTTATGTGGCTCCCTCTCCTTCTGGGTTCACATCATCCTCCACAGTGATACTCAGCTGCACAAAATACACAGCCTTATCATCTAAACAACTTGCAGTCTGCCTGGAAGTCTGCTCCTCTCTGCAGCATGACTTTTGTGCTTGTTTGTGTCTGTAAATAATGTGGATATGGTATCTGTTGCTCAGATGAGGCTTTTGCTGTTGTCCTGGACAAAGTGACTCTTATGAGGCGAATGTGCCAATGTCTAGCAAATGTATCAGGTGAAATAATGGTGTGCACTTTCTCAATATCTGTAAGACTGTGACTATGTGTTCGTAGGATGGGGAGGTAGACCTGAAGCTCCTTACCAAAGTTTTGGCTCCAGAGCATGAACTACGAGAGGTGAGTCTTTCTATTGTGGAAACGCCAACAAGGTAAAAGCTTCTTGTGTGTCTCAAACTGTACTAGGAAAGTAAGCCTTTGTCAGTAGGGTGGAGATGTGAGGAGAAGCTTATCCAAGCTGTTGGAGGTTTGATTTCCCCAGCAGATGATTTTAAAGATACATAGAGCTTTCTTGGTGCAAGTTTATCACTATGATTGGCTCCCTTCAGTATGAAGGAACTAGTCAGGAAAATGTGAAGGGCCTAGCGCTGTCACAGATCCCCACAGAAACAGTGCTTTGTCTTGTCCTTTGGTAGCCACCATGAACTAGAGGTGGTTCTACAGAAAAGTGCAGAGGGATAAAGGCAGAAATCATTTGGATTTTGGGCAGGGGGTTTTTAAAGCAGAACAGAACAAGCTCAATACGGCTGGGTGGGCAGGAGCTCAGAACTTGCAAAAAAGGATTTCTGCAGCTTGGAACGACACATGCTTCAGCAGAAGTGCAGAAGAGTGGAAGGGCTCCTTTTTATGCCCTGCCTGGGAGTATCGAATATTAACAAGTATAAAAAAATCTGTCCTTTTTGGAATTTCGGAACATGAATAATTCTGTCAACGTTTTAAAATTGTAGCAGGGATTCACATTTCATTTTGGCTATTATTCCTGTTCTAGCCAGCTGAATCTGAGACTTTCCTGGTCAGGGCACTTGCATTTTAGTTTCTCTCTTCACTGTTCTGGCATTGTTCAGAGAACTTTGGGTGACACCAGTAACATTTCAGCATGTTTGTCTTTTTCCTCTTGGTAGGATGATGTCAGCTGGGATTGGGACCATCTCTTCACAGAGGTGTCCTCAGAACTAGTGACTGAGTGGGACCTGGGACAGTCTGAGAGAGAGGACCATCTCAGTCTCTCATAGAGCTGTGGCACACCAGACATCTCATACATCCATCTCCTGTAAATAGTTTAGCACTTTAATTTTCTACTCACTTGTTTGTATTTGAGAATTTATTTCAGACATGAAAATAAATAGGACCTTGCTTCATACAAAACTTGTGTTGAGAGAAGTTTTGGTTATTTTTTAATAAGAAATTTTGTTCTCAAATTAACAATTCTAAACACAATATTTAGCAATGAACAGTCATTTCATCTCAATAGCACCTTTACAGATAACTGCAATGGTCGATCTTTCCTCTGCGGAAACACAGCCTCTCTGGAGTGGACCATCTTACAATGGAGTGTGGTTTGCAGTGATGGCTATCAGAGAAGTTGAGGCTGATATGACTTGTTTTGATAGGACATCAAGGTTAACATCTTCCTCACAACAGACGCCTCAAGTTGTCAGCATATCAGATTTACATTTTATCCAGCAGCCTCCAGCCTTTTCTTGCTAGTTTAACCTCTCTCTTGGAACATTACCTCTGTATTGACTCAGGAAGTAGCATCAGCTATTAATCTGCCACTTCTTACAGCACCTCTTTTTACCTTGAGGTTTCCCAGCTAAATTCTGACCAGGCATAACCTCACTTAGCTTTTGCAATCACATAAAACCACAGCCTGAATGGACATCGCTTCAGGCAACAGGTAGTTTGCAAGAAAAATACTGTTTATTCCATGTGTGTGAAAGAATGGAGCCTGATGCTCTCAAACAAGATAACTCTCTGGTGGATGTCTCCTTGGAACCAAGTAACCCACTCTTTTTGTCAGGTGGGGGTTGGTCTCTTCTCCCAGGTGACCAGTGACAGGACGAGAGGAGACAGCCTCAAGCTGTGCCAGGGGAAGACATTAGGCTAGATATTAGAAAAAAATTCTTCACAGCNTAGAAAAAAATTCTTCACAGCAAGAGTGGTTTGGCATTGGAATGGGCTGCCCAGGCAGGTGGTTGAGTCACCAACCCTGAAGGTGTTGACAAAAAGACTTGATGAGGCACTCAGTGCCATGGTTTAGCTGATAAGGTAAGGTGGGTCACAGATTGGACTCAATGATCTCAAAGGTCTTTTGCAACCTAGTTTATTCTGTGATTCTGTAAAGAAAACCCATTTAGCTGTTAATACCTTGTCCCTGTAGTGCTGTGGTCATTACTTGCAGGAAACAGTAACATTACTTCTAAGCCAATGTCCTTCAGAGCCTTGTCCCATTGGAGAATCTTGCTGTATACTTCTGGGGAGCAGTGCCTGTGCTGGGAAGAAGATTGCTGTGCTGCTTTGCTTTGCTTATTTGGTCAGTCTAACAGAGGACTGTATTCCCACTTCTGTGACAGCAGGACAGGTCAAATAACTCACTGTGAATCCAGTATTCTGCAGAATTTTGGGTCAGAGTTGATATGCGAAACAACTTTACCAACAAAAGAGAAGCAGTTGGGTGCCAGTCTGGGGACACAAAAATAAGGGGAGGCTTACCTGTCTTAAGGAGATACCAAGTTTCTTACAACCAAGAAATCTCTCCTATAACTAGAAAACTAAGTGAGATAGAAGCTTGGGAGGCCATTGTATGGAAGAGAATCTGAAAGTCTTTCTCTGAGCAGAGGAACCTTTTTTGTATGAGCAGAAACTTCCCAGCTGAGCTAGCGTCTGTTTTTCTGTGACACCTATGGTTCTTGGCCAAAGAGAATTTAGAATCCTTTGAACATTCCAGCAAAAAGAATTAAGTTCAGCAAACTAAAATAGGTTAGTAAATCACATGACAAGCCAGTCTAAGAGAAAAAAAAAAAAAGAGTACTGTTGGCTATCTGCCTCAACTGGGGGCCCTGGGAAGGGATACTCTGGGGTGGGAAGCAGGTGTGCGTGGGCCAGGCTTGTGCCCAGTCTGGGGCCTTGGGAGCCCAGCAAATACCTGAGCAGAGTTTGAGCGGAGAGCTTGAAAAAAAAATGCCAGCCTCATCTATTTTATGGCAGGAAGAGGTAGCTTTGATCATGTAGTCTGATGTGCTATAATATAGGCATGCAGTGTCCAGTGAGATGTGGCTGAGCTTTGCCTGTGTTTTAGAAAGGCAGACAATATATTTCAAACACTTTCCTGGTTAGTTTTTTAATAGGTGATTGCCCTTATGGTTTAAAAACTGCTTTATTTCTAGACTCAGTGTTTGAGTTTCATTTTCTGTTCCCTGAGCCTACTTGCTTTCACCTTTCCAATCAAGCCATGCTGTCAGATATCTTCTTGCTTCGGTATTTATGTGCACTGTGATCAAGTTATCTCTTTAATTTCCTTCAATAAACTTAATAGACTGAGACTTGTTTCCATGTCTCTTCAATTCCTTCCGCAGCTGGAGTAGGGGAGGTGGGTGTCAGGCTCCTGGCCCTTCTCCAGTAAGCTGTTCCCACCCACCTTCCTTCCACAGTTGTGTTTTGGTTGCAGTGCTGGGAAGATGACTGAGACCTGTAGCTTCTCCTTTCTCAAGTCCTGGTGCTGTCACACGCCTGTTGCTGCCCTTGCTAAAGAGAAACAATGAGCAGCTCTTGCATGCCCAGGCCTGCTTTGGCTGGTGGTCGTGCACCAGTGTGTATTGGCTGTGACAGAGCTGCCTCAGGAACTGCGTTTCTGACAAGTCCTGTGGAAGGAGCATGCAAAGGAGGAAATGTCAGAAGTAACTTTTTTCTTGTAACCTGCAGAGCTGTAGCTCTGGTTGAGCCTCAGGTGAGATGAGAAGTGAGAGCAGTTTTCAGAACAGTGCATCCAGTTCCTAGGAACTCAGATCAGCCCTCTGGGCTGTGCCTAGCCAAGGCATAGAGCAGTATTCCCTTGCTGGTCTCTGCAAACCCTGTGTTGCAAAGGGGTAAAGCAGGATGCAGTGGTGCATTCAGGGCCACAATGAATCTTTGGCAGAATCAGTGTTAGAAACAAAAAACCTCAGGTCCCCCAGTTCAAACATGGCTTTCATATACCTGGCAAGTGTTCTCTATCTTCAGTTCAAAGATGGCAATTCAGTGTAGAAAGTCTTGTGTCCTGCTTAGTCTTTGTTCTGCTCTGTACATACATTGCTGAGGAAGAGCTGCGAACCTCTCGAAGTGTGTATGTCAACAGCATGTTTAGCTCAGTGAGTTGGTACGAGGTGTCTGCCTGGGGACTTGCTGGGAATCTGGATGGGTGTAAATATCTACCTGCAGATAGCCTCTGGCAGACAGAGCTCAATAGAGCAATACTGGCAAATGGTGAGCCCCCTCACAGATAAAGTAAAAGAGGTGTGTAAAGGAAAAATTAATTCTAGGTCCTATCAGTTTTCAGAATCTCTGGTTTTGCCTTTAATAATACATACAATACTTATAGACTTTCTAGGAGATGCCTTACTAGAGTGCAGTTTGTCAGTGATGGGGGAATATTGGGGCTGAGACAGCCTAGGCAACAGTGGAAAAAAAAGAAGGAAATAAAAGCTGAAAAAGAGCCAGACGCAGCAACTTTCCATTAAAGAACATCTTAAAGGTACTCTTGGCTGACTGTTTTATTAAGTGTGACAAAGTGATGGGAGGTGGGGGGGAATTCCTATGTTAATAAGTTGTAAAGGCACTGCCGTTCCTCTCTCCAAAGCATCTCAGGGAAAGTGGAATTAATTCATGACATATGCTCCCAGCATCTGCCGCGGTGACCCGGGGTGGCGGGAGCGCAGCGCCAGGCAGTGCGAGCCAGAGCCGGTATTCCCAGCTCCTCTCCCGGGCCCTGCGCTGTGCTGCCTGCAGCTGGGCGTGGGGCGGTGTGGCGGCTCCGGCGGAGCGCGCACCCAGCCGCCCGCCCGCCTGTCACGGCCCAGGCCAGGGTATTTCTCCCTCTGAAGAAGGCAGTATGCTCTAGGCTCGTGAAGGAGAAGGGGATGTTTGGATAGAAAAGAGACCAGCTTGAATGGAAGCTAATCCAGTTTGTCCCAAACAGCCTTAATTCCTCCCACAGCATTCCCTGACCAAGTCCTCCCATCTCCAGCCATCTGACTTGTTCTGTGTGTTGCTGTGAGATTCTGAGTCCTCAGTCTCCCTCTTCCTTCTTTCCCACTGCCTCTTTACAGATGACTTTATCCTCTCCTAGACAGAGAGGACAGACGTTGTATTTGGTGTTAGGTGGGGTTTCAGTCTCTTTTTAATGGCTCCTGGGAAATAACTTTTCACATCTTATTTCCCCTTGACTGAACCAGACCATTGCCAAGAGCTGTATCCATCTATTACAGGGTGCTGTGTTTGCCTGTGCTTCATGATCTGCCTGTGAGCTTTCCCTTGGGAAAGGGCATTCAGAGCCAACCCTCCACAGGCAGCTCTTGCTGCAGCCACATCCTTCCACCTTTTTGGACAACTGCCTGAGATATGGGACACTTCTATGGCCTAGAGAGCTAACAGAGCCAGAGTGGTGGGTGATCCTCAGGCAGGGCAGAGATGTCCCACACTGCTTCTGTGCTCTCCCAGCAACTACTCCAAGCAGCTTCTCCCACTTCTCCCTTTTGAAATGTGGTGCCCCAGTCCTGGGCTGTGCAGGGGCAGTGCAGTACTGGGTGAGGGCCAAGGCAGAGCACCCCAGGGGATCCACAGTTGGCTGCCCTGGTGAGACTAGTCTTCTCAGGAGCTTGCTTTATCCAGGGGGATGACCTGCACTCCTTGCAGTCACAGCCTAGGAAGCATCCTCATTGATTCAGTCACAAATGCAGCGTGGCATGGACATCTAGAGCTCCTAAGCCTATTAATATTTCTGCCATGGTCCCTGGGGAGATGAAACCTTTCTTCCTAGTGCCCTGCTACTTGAGTCTGCCCCAGTAGGCTGCTCTGCACAGACCTCACTGGAGCCAGAACAGCTCCAGGCCATGGGCCCTCTTATCAGGCTGCATCTCCTGTCACTTTCAGGACCACTTCATTATCCTTTTATTAGCCCTCTTCTCCTGCTTATCGTTATTAATAATCACACTGGATCAGCTGGAGTGCTGACAGCTGCCCCTTGTCTGTTCTTTCTGTCTATTTTAATCCTGCCTGCTTATCTGAAATAAACCCGATCCTTTTTCTTTTAATTAAAGAAATTTGGTGAACCAGCCCCTCCTCCACGCAGAGATAGGACTGATCACACCAGTGATATGGAGGGAGCAGGAAAAGGGGCAGATTACTGGGTGACAGTGTTTTCCACAGCCCAAAGATATGGGATGTCAGAGTAGAGGCTGGAAGAGATTAAGGCACACGTGTTGTGAGAACACAGCACTGGGGCATTGTGAGGCACTTGTTTTGGAGTTCTGTGTCTGTATTGATGCAGGGCTGTGTGACTACACGGCACCAGTGCAAGACAAGCAAGGGAGGTCTGCTCACCTCTCTCTGCTTAGCATGGGTGGCAATAGCAGTGCCAGGCTCAGAGCCTGTATGAGTGGCACTGTGTGAGTGGCCTGTTTGAGTGGCCAGGGCTGCTAGGGTCGCTGCAGTTCCTACAGGGGCTAGAAGAGTTTGTTTCTCAATGCTTTATAGTGCTGCCAGAAGATGCAAGTTCTGGTCTTCACAGTGATGCTTCTAGTTTGTGCTCCCACAGGCATTGCTTCCTGGGGCCACACATCTCATTCTAGTCTCTTAAAAATGCCTTGCTGGGCAGTTTGCTTGAGCTGAAATATTTGTGTTGTCTGTAGGGACAGGTCACTCAAGGAGGGGCTGTGCAAATAGGCTGGGAGAAAATTGTTGTGCTAATTCACACTTTTATGAACCCATAAACTTAAATCTGCATTCATTGCAATCTGCAAAGTGACTGGAGTGTGGGCTGAAATGCTTAGAAAGTGTTAATCAGGAGTCCGTAACAAAGCGAAACGCTCTGGAGTGCAGCAGCAGGAACTTGGCCATAAGCAGCAGGAGTATTCAACCTTAGCACTAAACAGGCATATTCTTTGGTTCCCAAACGGTTCATTTCAGATGCACAAGGTGCAGGTTGACTGAATGCGTATGTACCCTCTGCTACAGAATATGGCAACTGGCTCAGATTTGTAGAGCTGTTTCACCCGAGAGGCTGCGGGCCCAGGAAGGGTATAGGGCAGAACTTCCTGCTGCTTAAACGAGAGTGTAGCTCTGAAATCCTGTCAAGCAGAGCCATGCTGGCTTCTGTCCCTGTGCTTCTGTTGCTTGTGAGTATTGCAGCTGACTGGGATAAACGTTAACCTGCAGTTCAGATGTTGGTGATGGAGCTGCCACAACACAAACTCATGCGTGTAGCTTCATAGATCCTTTAAAAATGTGTGATTTTCTAACAATCACAGGCAAGAATTGTGTATGGTGACATTTGTGCTGTTCCTTCCATGTGAAATGTCCTGCTGCTTACAGAAAATATCTTCATCGTTGCTTAATGTTGAACAAAATGCTTGAAAGATGAGAAAATGCAGAGTTCACTTGCCTAAGCTGACACAGTAATAACTGACCAGCTTTTATTATCTGACCCTGCTCCTTCAGCAAAAATCATTCCCCTTTTAGATCCAAGTCAGGAAAATTCTCCGGATGGTCTTTGGCCCTGAAATGATGAGGGACACCATTTTTGGTGTTGTGGGACATTTTGAATCAGCCAAGAGAGAAGGACTTGCAGTCCATATGATAGGCTGAAGTCTTGATCTGATCATTACCCTGATCAGCAAAACTACTCACAAAGCCAGGAAAGTGCTTTGGGAAATTGCCAAGGAATTTGATCCAAGTCAAGCAACCATCTCAGTGCTTTGAGTTTTAAAAACAAATTGGAGCTAAGCTCGTGGCTCCCTGTGGCCTGTGGAGTTGTATGTACAGATGGCTGTATGGCTTGGTGAATCAACCTCATAAATAAATGGGCAATAATAGTTCAGGCTATGGTAGCTGTACCTGAGCTCACTCACAGCTAGTCCAGATAACAAATCCCATCTAACCCAGAGGGACAAAAAGCATCCTGAACTTGCTTCACTGAGTGCTGTAAATCCTCTTCTTTAGGGATCTGAGCTTGCTCTTTTAAAGCCATCTCTAGTATTGCCCCTCTGTATTGCTCTGTGTCCCATATAGATACTTTTACTCACTTCATTGGCTTTCAAACCTAGGGTCACCAAGACTTAAGACCTTGTCTCTCCCTGCATGAAGGGGATTGGATGCTCTTCATTTCATACACAGAGACCAGAATTGTAGGCTGATAATTCAAGTTCTCTAGGGTCCCACAGTGAGACTGTGACATAGCCAGGAGTCAAATCCAGCCCCTCTGAGCACCCATCTAGTGTCACAGACACATCACTTCACTAAGTGGAATGATGCACAAGGCCAGTATATTTGTTTATTTTGATTTTCAGCCAAAAGCTGGTTTCAGGCTCCAGATCTCCTTTCAGGTATTCATAAACACAACGTAAAACGTCACAGTCTCTGTACAAAACATCTTCCCCAGGAGCAGCACAGCACACTGCCCACCTGGTAGTACCCTCACTAAGGTAGGAAGCTGTAATCGTCTCCTGCAAAAATGGCTTCCTACCATAGAACTATTCCCCTTGCCCCAGAAATAGCCAGACAAAGGGATGATTTGTGAATGTGTCCAACTATTTTCCAGTGCAAACTCTGGAAGTCTGTAGCCAATAGGGCTCTTCAGCCTGTTGATGTCTCTCTCTCTCTCTCCAGAGTCCTCAAAATCAAGTTCTTCTGCTGAGTTCAGCAGAAGATGACCACAAAGTAGGGATGGAAAATCTCCCTGCTGAGAGATGCACCGGCCATTCACAAAGGCTTTGATAAGTTGCACAGTATCACACTGCCTTAAGATTAACCGAGCAAATGTGGTGAGCTTTTTGTTTCTTTGGTTGTTTGGTTGGTTTCTTAAGTCACATGTTGGTCAAGAAACGAATTGTGGGTCCTGTCTGTTCCAGGGCCTGTAGGCTCTTGTCAGAGGGTACCCCAGCCCCAACACAGTTCTTATCAAGTGGGAGTGGTTGTGGCACTGTCTGACAGTTTCTTGTGACAAAAGACAGGCAGAGAGAGAGCTCTGTAAGATGCCTGTGAGTTGCATGACATGCAATTGGGTATGGGGTTTGGAGAATATTGTTCAGTAAAGGCAATTTCACGTTAGGCGAATGTACCTGACCCCGTGTGGGTCTAAAACATCCATCCTTAACTTCTCAGATAAGCAGGTTGTTTTGTTTACATCAAGCAGGTATATATCTGGGTCATAGTGGATACAGGCCTTTCCTTGGCTGGAGGTGTCTCTGTGCCATATAGACATACCTATATCTCACCAGCTGAGCAGGTTCCATCTTGTTGGGCCCAGGGATCTGTTTGTCTATCAGTACGATGTGCACACGCACTAGTGATGGCTAGGTTTGGAAGTATTTATGGCAATTAAAATGTTTTGCCTGGAAGCTGTTTTGGGGCTTTTTTGAAGTGAGGATTTTCAGACTTCAAGGTGTTAACAGCCCCTCTAAACGGTTTTGTTTTTTAATTGCAGCAAATGACTGTGGAGCCATTAAACATTCGCCTCTCTGCAGTTGTTTCTAAGCCCTTTCAGTCCTTCTTCTATTTATTCTGTTTAATTCAGTCAGGTAGCTTCAGGGCAGTGAAGATCAATACTTTACTTTGATAGAAAAGAGTCAGGTTTGAAACATAGAGATAAAACTGACACATTTTGTATAAATTTAATTAAAAATGCACCTTTAGTGGCTTGTTGCAAGCACAAAGCCAGCCCTCCATCTAGCTATCTCTCTGTCTCACTCTCTGTCTCTCTCTTCCCTTTCTTGTTCCTAACAGGAAGATCTCTGAATCTGCCTCACCAACAAAGCACCTCGTTTTATGATTTTTGTCTTGAAAGTTTAGCACTGAGGGAGCAGGATAGAAGGCATGTGAAATTCTAAACAGACCTTCTGCTCCCTTCCCGGTCCCATTCCTTTTGGTGGTGGCGGCTGGGGGGACGGGGAAGAAGCCAGCTCCCCAGTGAAGGCAGGAGGGGGATGAGGCAAAACGTGTGGTTTTTTTTTTTTAAACCCAGCAGATTGGACACCCTGGGGCACTTTCTATTTGGATCTGTAGCTTTGCTCCATTCCCGCCCCCTCTTCTTGCTTTTTTAAACTGAGAATTATTTTTCTGACTACATGTGCATCCCTGATCCCACTAGGACAGTGCTGGCCACAAGGCAGTGTCTTTATTCTCTCTTTCTTTTTCCTCCCCTGCTCCCCCTCATTTCTTCCCTCTCCCTCTCTCCCTAACCCTGCTGCCAGTGGGGACATTTGTCTTGTGTTTTATAATCTGGCCCCTTTCACCCCCTTCCCCTGCATCTCTCTCTCTCTCTCTCTCTCTCAATCCTGTTTGGCTCGGTTCATTTTTCACTTGAGTGCCTTTCCTCCCAGACTCCCCTTTGCTCCAGCCTGCCTCTGCTCAACACCAATAAAACACGCACAACACAGGTAGAACAAGGTGCCAGGGCTCAGCGTGACAAACGACTCACACACCACTCAATAACCACGGCTGTAAATTGCCCTCTCCTCACCCTCTGCCGCCTTCTGGGGACAGCAGCTTGGCCAGGCCCTTGCGAAACAGGCTGTCCTGACACAGGGTGGGATCAGGAAGTCCAGTGGGAGAGATTTTCCAGCACTGTCATTTAGGGTTGTGAGATTTAGTGTCTCTGTTTCACTCCACGTGGGGCCATGCAGCTGAAGGGGCCCCAGGGACTTGTTGGAAAATGGGGGTTGTGCCACAAAGGGGTGTGAGCCGCCTGCCTGACCAACACAACACCTCTTTAAGTCATATTTTGTGGCCAAGAGTTTCGAGACTTGTTCCATCCATGGAAGCTCTGGGAGGGTTTTAAAGGGGAAGGATGCCAGTGTCTTCCTGAGGGTCCTTCTGGTCCTGGACTGGCAGTTCTGGCCAAGCACCAAGTCACCTCTGAGAGCGGGGCTTCTGTGGCTGGTGTTCCCCGTGTCTGCCCCAGCCCAGCTGAAGCACCTGAGACACCTACCCCCTAGTGCTGAGCCACAGCACGGCCTTCCCTGGCAAACGGCATCGCCCCAGCTGCGCACTCACATGGCACGTGTTGCTGCCGTGCTCACATGGGCTTGGGGCTGTGCACTCATGTTCAAACAAACTTACAGGAGACAGAAGTGAACCACCACCTGAGGAAAATAAACCACCCATCAAGGAACAGGCAAGGGCAGAGTGGGTAACACAATAAATGTGAACAGCATCTCTCACCAGCCGGCAGCACCTGCAATCGGCGTCTTCCTGCATCTGTGGAAGCTCCATCGAGAGCAGTGGCATTAAAGAGCACATGGAAAATGCTTGGTACATTATGGATGGTGTGGAGAAAGGGGATGAGGGGACACAAAGCAGGTGTCATTGGTGGAGGCTGGACAGAAAGGAAGGAAAGGATCTAGAAGATGAGAATAAGCTTGAGGCTTATGCACAGGCAAGGCGAGCTTGTGGAGGAGGCTGAAGGACAAAGAGGCACAGCTGCATATACTGAAGAAGCAGCAGGAAAAATTAACCTGGATGATGGGGCAAAGGAGAGGTGGTGTCTGCCTGCCTCTCCATGGGCCTGGGTGATCTGGGGGCGTGTGTGTGGCTGTTGGTGGCTCAGCATGCAAGCAGTGCTCAGCTTGAGGCAGAGCAGGGGCTTTCAGGAACAGCCACAGGGAGCGACGTGCAGCTGCTGCACAGAAGTGTACTCTTTGAATTGTATTGTGTCCAACTTTAGCTGTCAAACTGCAGTTGCTGTGAATTTTGCTTGAGAATCAGAGGACAGTGTACAGGTGGAGCTGAGCTGTGCAACAAGATGCAAAGTGGGGTCCATGCCCCATGGATTTCAGGTGCCAACCCCTCTTGTCTTAGGTAATTGCCAACTCCAGCAGATGTGCATATCCTGCTACTGGTTTCATTTGGTTTGGAGATTCCTCACCATCTCTCCCTGAGTTAATTTGTGGCAGTAATATATGCAGAACTTCCTAGTCTCCTATGTACGAGGAGGCTGCATTTCAGCTGTGAGTAAAGAGTGTATTTTGTAATTCTTTTACTTGTGCTTTAGCTTGCCAGTGTAAAAGGAAAATACTCATCTTTGCATCGCCCTGTGCCCCAGCCTGTTCTGGCATCTCTCCTCCACAGCTCAGGCTGCTTGATTTTACCAGCAGTGAAAGCAAAGAGTCTCCTTGCTAAGCTAAAGCGTGATGGGCTAACTCATCAGTTTGTCTACATAATATCGGCTGGAACACCAGTTAAAGTCCTCCCGAGTGATTCGTGGAGGTGAGCGCTGAGGGCTGGTTTCTCAGGGACTGCGCTGGGAAGGAGGGTGCTGCACAGTGCGCGTCTGCAGACACACAACTCCCACATCTACAGCCTTTAATCACAGCAAATGAAAGTTTCTAAACAGCGGAAGATGCCAGGCTTTGTATTCTGCCACCGGAGCTGCCTCTGCGCCGCCGTCAGTGCCGGTAATTGCAGACAGAAGCTGCTTTGTGTTAAAATGGCATCGGTAATTGAAACGGAATTCAGAATCAGGACCCTGCAGGCACCGCTCGGTGAAAGAAGAAATAAAGATCGTTTGGGTCACATCTTTTGTAATTTGCGTTTAATAATCGTACCAGGAGGTACATACAAAGGGAGAGGAGAGATGAGACACAGCCCACTCCCCCTCCTCGTTTGCTCTGCCTTGCAGCCTTCCCAAGGAATGGGGGAGCCTGGTGGGAACCCTGCACCCCCTCTCCTGGGCTGGGTGGTGGGAGGGCTGCCGGCTCCCTCCCACCGCGGCTCAGGGCTCCTTGTGAGGCTAAGCCAGTACTGCTCCCTGGCAGCCAGAAGGAGGGAATGGCTCCTTAGGTTTGTGCTAAACTGGATGCTCAAGTTCTGGTCTTATGGTTAGCCTGAGGATTTATGGGCCCAGGTGCTGACTCTTGCCTGGTGGATCTGGCTCAGCCCTGAGCATCAGCGGGTTTGCAGTTTCTGCGTGTCCCAGTGAAATGGGGCTCCTTTTGGTATCCCTTGATAGGCTTCTGCAGTTATGCCTATACAAGTAGATTCAGGCAAACTGTAGGAAATGGTTCATGCTGAAATATCCCAAACCTCTCCCACCATGGCACAACAAGGCCTCCTCTGTCCTGCTTCTGGGGAATGGAGTGGGGAATTTGTGCTCCCCACTACAAATTTCTGTCAGGCTATGCCTGAGAAGGCACAAGCTGGTGGGCACCAGCACCCTGCCAGGAGCCTGCCCATGTTCAAAAAGCCCCACTACTAGAGCCTTTGCCCTGGTAAATTCACTAGTGTGGATGCAGCCTTGTGGTTTCCTTCTTGACTTGTCTGGTGGGTGACTTTTGATCACAGGATATTGGGGTTACCAGGGAAAAGCCATGTAGCAACAAAAATGTTGCAGAGAATGTCAGGAAAGGACTGCAGTACAAGGCACGAAGATCCTATCAATGACTGTGAGGAAAATGTGGGTACACACTGAGTACAGGTAACTTCTGCTCTTTTTGACTTCATGCTGTGCTTAGCTGATGCTTGCTTGGCTCTGGAAGAAGTGGAATGCAGTCTCTCTTTCATATTATAGCACACACCAGTGTGCTGCCACTGCTGCCACTGCTGCTCCCACTCTGCCTGGTAGAGCAGGTAGTGGGTTGGATGGCCCTTTGGACTCAGCTGGCACGGCCTATTTATCTCATGCTCCTGGCAGCTTGTCATGGTATGCTTCTGCTGTGCTTATCATGGAGGTGGCGTTGAAGGCCCCAGAGAGGCCACAGCAGGTTGGTGATGCAGATCTTCTCTTTGAGCCTTGAACTGTCCAGGGACAATCATCTGATCTTACAGTGCCCAAAGTGTTCACTCATAAATCTCTGCTCTGAAGACTGCATTGGCCAACACAGGGCCGCCTTGTTCCCCTTAGCCTAAGCCCCTGCTCCTGAAGGAGCTAAACCTGTCAGGTACCTCCACCAGAATCTCTGGGATGGCCAAGACCTATGACACAACATCCAACATATGTGAACCAAGAACATCTTGTTCTATGATCATATAGTGTACTGATCTGCCCTGTGATTTCCCCTAGCTTTGCCTCTGTTGAGTCTTGCCATAGTGCAAATATAAACCAGAATTCTTCTTCAGTAAAAAACCCTAGCACCACTTTTATTTCTTGTGCCAAACCCAACCACATCAAACACACCTAAGGAATGGCAGTTTCCATTCACATACTCCACTTTGGTCTTTTTAAAACCCAATGATGAGAACCTGGGAGCTACTCTAAATCCAGATGAGATGAGCACAGATGCAAGCAGAAACATTGGTATTCTACTGAATAGTTGGTCTCTTTACTCTAGATTTCACGTCCACTACAGGGAACAAATTCAGCCCTATTTACCTTTGTTGGTGTCCTGTTAATCTCAGTGGAAAGAAGCCTGTTACTGCCTGGGTTGGTTTCATACAGTGTACATTTTCTCTGCTATTAGGCTTGACTCAGGCACAGGCTCCATTGTCACCTGTCAGAATACAAAGGAGACATCTCCAATGTCCAGCAGCTCCCCTATGCTCTATATTGATGCTGTAACCTCATGGTTTCCCTTGCACATACACTCTGCATTTCTTCCTTAAGCTGCTCCTGGCAGCTCACCATTTCGCAGTTCTTGCCTATGGCCAGGAAGAGCATCATCTGTCAGCTACATCTGGAACTGCCATCCTGCCTTCTCCCAGGGAGCCCAAGGGGTCCTTATCAGAGGGCCAGAGCAGCAGTTGTGACAGGAGAAATTTAGGCTGGGGAGAGGTACCTTGGCTTCTTCTACTTTTAATTGCTATTACAAGGAAGAATCTTACTAAATTTTAAGAGCCAATATCCTGATTTTTATTTAGCATACAGAAGGCTAAATGTGACTTGGCATCCCCCTGCTCAAATGTTATCAATAAGTACCCAGAAGTAAATGCCCAGACACCTGAAGTCAGATGAGGGAGAGCATCTGAAAGAGGTAGGGGAAAAGTTTCTCATCTTGGTGGGGGGAGTGTCCAAGCTCTGTGTAACTACATGCAGACACCCAGCCTTTCCTTTCTGCCTGAGAAACTAAGGCTGTATAAGCCTTTGGGTGCAGCAGCAGAGCTACTGAAGATGTCCCTAACTGGCTGAGGTGATACTTGAACTATGGTGGCTTTGGCCTTTTCTCTCCAAGCTGCCTTCTCACTTCATGCATGGCAAGGACCTAGCAAGCATCACCACGTTAATCCTGTTGCTTGCCAGCATTTCAGGAAATGTCAGTGTCACAACCTTTGCCCTGCAAAGACAGCCAGGTGAGCTGCACTGCTGCATATGCATGGCCTTGTGGCTGGGCATGTATGTCCTACAGTGTCATCAGCCGTGGCAAGGTGCTGTGGCAATACTCCCCAACTTTCTTCTCTCCTTGGTTCAGTCCCAAATCCCTCCCCAAATCCTCCAGTTTTGGCATCTCCACACTCTTCCTCAATAGAGATCCTAGATGAGTGTTCACATGTTAGGTGATAGAGAGAAGATAGAGGTCCTGAAGAAGAAATGAGCCCTTCAGGCCTTGCCTTGCTTTAGTAATGCTCTCGGGGGGCTGTTTTCATGGACTTGCTCTTTGGCCCTCTGACAACTGTGTCTCCTTTATGCTGTTCTGTTGGAGCTCCTTTTGTGTGCTGCAGAAGTTGTCATTAGGAGGAGAAGGCCATAAAACTATGAAAAAACATCTTTCCCTGATCTGTACATCTCTCTCACACACCCCTTCCACCACTACCCTTCCCCACACAGGGATTTCATTTGCACTTCCCACACACTCACCTGGGAACCCCATACACCCACACCTACACACATTGACACAGATGCACCACACTCTTATATTCTGTGTTCCCCGACCTTCCTTTCCTCCTCCCATCTGTTTGTTGAATAATTCCTGGCTAAGTAACTTTCTCTGGGCAGCCCCTGGGCTGGGGCACAGGGACTTGCCCCCTCTCCCCCCTGGCTGTCCAGGGGGCCTTTGAACATGTGTTTCTGGGAGGCAGACACCAGCTGGCTGGGTGACATTTGCATAGTCAGCTAAAAGCCCATGAGCTGAGCTGGGAACGTCTGGAGGAGCCCATGGCAGGATGGAGGGAAGAGGGAAGTGCTGGTCAGCTCGAGGTCAGTTGGAACAGATTTCTCAACGAATAGACAGATGGTGAAAGGAGATGAGGGGTGGGGGGAGCACGCAAAGGCTCCTAATCAAATATATAAATCACCAAATGCAGTATAAGGGACCAACGTGCCTATGGGCACGGCAGTCACTGTGCTGCTTCCTTCCAGTCCCATGGGGTGGATGGATGGGGCAAGCACAGGCTCTCATTGCTCTTGGTGCCAGGGAGGGGAAGAGGGTAGACCACGGAGCAGGGAAGGGGCAGGGAGAGGCTCTGTGGGGTTCCAGTGCTGTGAAGCAGCAGCAGGAGCCGGAGGCTCCACGCAGCCTCCTGCAGGGAGCCAAAGGGGCCCTGCTGCCAGAGCTCCATCCAGGTGCCCGCAGGGCTGCCACGACTGTGAGGACAGACTATCAGTTTGTCTGGCCAGACTGAGCTCACAAGGCATCACCCAGCTCAGCAGGTTTGGGACTGGGGTTTGTGCAGTCCCGAACACAGGGCACCCTCATGGTATAGACCCTCCATCCCTGTTGTTCCTACCTGCTGTTTGCCCCACTTCTCCCTCCACTCCAGATAATTTCATTGGACTGAAAATAATAAAGCAGTGTGTACGGTTTTGCTCCTACAAGGACATGTCTTTGCCATTTCAAAGTAACAGCAAAACATATTTACGAGCCCCTGTGCTGCCTTTGCCCTCTCTGCTGATCACTGTTCCCGACTGCCTGCCTGCTTTCATGCTGTCTTCCATCTCCACAGCCCATTCCTCAGGACAGAAAATATACTTTATTTCTTCATCTCACAACAGCTTTTGGAGCACTGGGGAAAAAAGCATTCCCTTAGCATGGGAATTGCCCAGACAGAGAGAACTGACTTTTGTCCCCAGTACTCAGGGTGGCCACGATTTAATATTTTAGGAAAAAAACAGCCAAGAAACACTATAATGGACAATTAGGGGCTAAGCCACCCAGAGATTACTGTTTTTCTCCTTCCAAGGTGTTTAGCAGTTGCCACATGTCCTTGACCAGGAAGGTTCACAAATTACATATTTTCTTTAAAATCCTGCCTGCTGTAACTGTGTGTGTTCCCCTAAACCTCATGAGTGTCTGAGCGTCTTCTGGGCTTGCATCCTCTGTGTACCACTGGCAGTTCCTAGAGGCTAGTTATGCACTGTAGTAAGTGCGTACTCATTACATACTCCTTTTTGTTTTATTCTTCAGGAGAAATGGAAATGCATTTGTATTATTTTTAATGCAATTTGAGGGAATTGGTGGGGTTTGAGGGAATCAGTGGGGTTGGCCTTTTTTTTCTTTTTTTTCTTTCGCTTTTTTTTTTGTAGTTGTTTTTTTTTTTTTAATGCTATTCCTAGATGGTGCTAAATCCTCTCCTGAGGGATACAAACACATGTTCCCCATCATGAGTGCAGGCAGACAGATGTTACAGGAGCATGTAAGGAAGGCTGTCACTCAGGGCCAGCTAGAGCAGGGGAATTGCACATAAACTACTTGTGTGTATGACCCTGCCCCATGTATAGGGAGTCTGTACATTAAGCAAAACTGTCAGGACCCCGATGGCACCAGTAGGCCTTAATTGCCCTGGTCTCACCTGGGATCCCCACCCACACCCTCTGCCCAGGGGTTCCATTTCAGCTCAGCCTGGGCCACTCATGCCTTCCTGAGCTGTGCTCTAGCCCCGTCTCTGGCCTCATCTCCTGACCTCAGGCCTATGCTGCAGCAGTGTCTTCAGCCCCATTTCTTGCTGCTCCTGGTGGGACTCCCTGGATGAACCCTGGACCTGGTTCATTACTTTGGCATGCATGGACCCTGTAACCAGCACCCACCTTTGCCTCTGAGCACCTGCTGCAGGACCATACCTTGATCAGTGAAGACACTGCCTGGGCTGGGTTCACCCTTGCCTATGATCCTATGCCAGAACTTTTTTGTCACTTTGACCTTGTCATGGCTTAGCTTTGTCAGCAGGCTCTTCAAGATGATGTTTGGGGTTTTTTTGGAAGTCCAGGTAATGGTGTCTCTTTTCTCACAATTTAATTCAGAGATTTCTAGTAGGCTAAGGATGGCTGGTGTTCTTTTAGAAAGGTGCTTCTGACTTGTCCTCAGTTTTCACTCCTTTTTTGCTCTCCCAGTTTGAGCTTGTTCCCTATAGTTTGGAGATGCTGATGGGCAGGACCCACTTCCAGTCCAGGCTGTTGTGGACATTGGTCAGTGGTATAATCCTTTGCACTCTGAGCAGGGAACACAGAAATCCCCCCTGACTGCACAGATCCTGCCTTCAGCTTCCCCAGTTAACTGTAGGGCTTTCTAATGTAAGAACACCTATCAGGAAGAAATAGATCTTCTCTTTCAACAACACTGGCTGAATTTCTAACCTATTCAGTACCTTTTTTGACTAACTCATAGTTTATTAAATAATTGACTCCTCCAAAGTATCAGGTAGTCTTAAGTCATCCCAGCTCCCTTTGCATTTGATCTAAATGTCTCTGTTCTGATATACTGGAAATAAGCAAGCGAGATGTCCTCTACAGTCAGGAAAGTGTGATGCATGCCTGTTACAAGACAGATATAGTAATTGCTATTAGAGCTTACTATATATGAAACAAAAGGAAGTGTACCACCGTTGTTTTTTCTCAAAAAGTCTTGAATTTGGTCCTCAGGGCCTTATATGTCACTTGGAAATATTCACATGCCTGTTGGGATCTCATCAAAACACTTGCAAATCCCCAAAGTTTCCTGAATTCTTGCAGGGGAGGCTCTTCTGTCTCAGGCGTAAGCTGTTCTGTTGTTCTGTGCCTCATGTTTGTCTTCTAAACAGGGAAGAGAAATGTTCAGTGCAAGTGTCCCATGCAGCTGTCCAAAAGCTGCATTTGTGCTGTGCGGGGAAGCGTGGTGGGACGCAGCAGAGCGGGGTGGGGGGATCACCATGCAGGCTGTTCTCACCTGCCACTTGCTCTTGTGTGGGTCAGACGTGCTTTTCAGTCTGAATGCACCTCTATGTTTTGCTGCACTATCTGAATTACCATCAATGCAGTATGCAGGGAAAGAGAAAGCAGGCTTGTGCCAGCTATTTCTACATACACGTGTGCACACATGCCTGCACACACTCTCACAAACCCTGCCAGCTCCTGGAAATCTCTGGGTGTTTGTGTACCTCCAGACTTAAATTTGTGCTTCCCTTTCTATGGGCAGCTGCTGCCAAATGCCCAGCTCATGTTTTGTTTTATGAATCCCTTGCTTCTATGAGGCTTTATTATTATTATTATTTGAGCTAAAATGGATCCATAACCTTGTGGGACAAGGACATCGGCCTGGCTGGCAGTGTACATGCTTTCTCGTGCTCTCCCTCCCCTCCACAATTACTCTTCATGCAGCAGAGAAAATAAAACATTCCAGCAAAATATGACTGCCCCTCTCTCAACAAGAGGTCACCAAGGCTTGGGCTAGCACAAGAAAAAGAAAGCCCAGGAAAAGAGCTGCTGCTTTTTGATTTACTTACTGGCTGGGCAAAAAGAGAGACTGCTGAGTGAAAGGAAGGTTCTACGGGAGTTGCTAATTAATTGCAGCTCAGAACTGTAGAGAAGGTGGCAGGAACAGGCAAGAGAAGCCTTCTCTACTGGCTGGCAGGAGCCTTGATTTCTTTTCTTGCTACAGGTTTGAGAGCAACAGGACAGGTATGTGTATCTTGGTTTTTGACATTGCATAGCACAATCGCTGTGCCTCTGCCATAGCCAAGTCTGCCCCTGCATTTGCCTCTTCTCCTCATGTTTCCCTTCAAGCCTTTTTCATACCTAAAAAGTTTTCTGTACTTCATGTAGTTGAATGTCTGAGTAAAGAAACTCTTTTCTTGGCTCTGTGTCCAGCTGTTGGTACAAAGTGTTGGGAAGTTGAACAGCTGGCCTTCTCTCTGTGCTGGGCATGGGATGCTCATCCTGAGTACGCCCTCACGCACCCATCATCCTTTCTGTTCACACCTGGACACTGGGGTTTTGAGGTTGAATTCAGCAAGAGCCAAAACCACTGCCCCTTCCTGCATCTGAGTACAGGATGCTGCAATTGTCAGAGTTGTGCAAGGGGGATATGGCATCTCCTGGTATGGCTGGGCTCAGCCAGGGACCTGCTGTTCCTTGCTCCTGCCTCTTGCCACACAGAGCTGGCAGCCACTGAACTCCCTGCCTGAATGTGAATTTCAGGCACGTGTTCCACATTGCTGCTGAACTGCACATCATTTCCCAGCACTGGCAATAACCCACTCTCCCTATGCTGAATCATATGCCCGATCCCAGAACCATGCTGGAGCTCAGACAGCTGCAACTGGAGAGGCAGGGTGTGGGCAAGACCCGAGCCCATTTCACTCAGTTTTTCTGAACTCTGCCAGTCTGGCATAGTTGTTCTCCCGAATATGAATACCACCCTTCCACCTCCTCCATGGATGAGCAGATATTCTTGTGATCAGCCCGTGTTTTCCTCCCACTCAGGAGGAAGGCTATTACTGCACTTTTACTACTAGCAATCGAGACATCTCTTTCTGGCTGTGAGGGATGCTTGGAGCGGGAGGACAGGCAGAGTCCCTCCAGCATCACTAGAGGTCTCTCTTTATCTGTATGTGCTTGTCTGCAGGCCAATGGGAGAAAAATACACTTGCTCAGAATAATTTCTTTATCTGCTGCTTGACATGTCACAGTCCTGTAGAGCATGCAAGCCCAGGGAAGTCATACGGCTGACTTCTCCTTGGCTCAGTTTCTCTGGATGTCAACTGCTTGAGAGTGTCTTCATCTGGGATCAGTCTTCTGCTGATCAGCACTCCCAAGCTCCCATCTCCTCCCAGCACCATTCTCAGCACTTCAGGGCTCTTCAGCTGAGTGGCCAATAGCCCTTTGCCCTCGGTCAACCCACCCAGGCTCAAGATGTGATTCACCAAAACCATTGTCTGAACTTCCAAGAAGCTGGTGAAGAGCTGGTCCTCTCCTGACTCCTCATCCTCTGGACAAGCTGTTGGCAACGAGTCTCAGCTCACCCTTCTCTGCCCATGCCTCTGCAGTTCCTGTGCGCTTGAATGATGCTGCAAGTCCTCCAGCATTCCAGCAAAAAGCACCAGCAGCAAAATATTGATGCTGCTTTGGAGTTGACAGCAGTGGAAGGAGGAAATTGTGTGACTGGTGGTAAGATTTTTGGATGATTGGTTGTCTGCTTTCCCACATCGCACTTCATCGTAGCACTGGTGAACCACGTCCTCAAGCAAAATTTTCTTTTGCAGGCTACCTGGAGCACAAGACCTGCTCAAGAAGCTGGGGTATCCATGTTTACGAGAAACACTTCAGTCTGAACACTGTGGCTTGTTTTCCATGAGCTGTTTGGTAACAGGCAATAAGCCACAGCCTGGTGACTCCGGACAGCAGAACTTCCCTTTGATGTGAGGGCCTGGGCCCAGCACTGTGGTGAATGAAGCTTCAACTGCTTTCTCAACACAGGAAGGAAAATTTACTTCTATACTGTGTTTCCTTTTCCATATGTAGTGATATGCAGCAGCCATCACTATGGTGCAGGCAATGCATCAGTATCAGACACCTCCACCAGTCATCTGCAGGGTGATTTTGTGAAGTGCAGGAGTTACCCAGCCTGTAACCAGGCTACTACCAGGCAGTAGATGGCCTGGCCTTGCAGGCACTGAACATGCCAGAAGCAGCCTTGGGAGTGGGCAAGTGGACTTCATGTGGCTTCCATCTCAACCCCATTGTGTGTTGAGCTTGCATGTCCCCTGAATAAAATCACTTGTAGCGGGGGTGAAGAATGTACTGCAACTTTTCCTAGCTTTGCCCAACTCTTATGCTTAGCTTCATGTGCAAGGTCCTCCTTTATTTTCTTCTTTGTAGGTTTTTTTTTTTAAGGTGAAAAATGGATGAAATATTTGTGCTTAAGTAAGCCCCTGACAGGACGAGGTAGACTGCAAAGCCAGGCTGTCCCTCAGAGCCCTGTCAGTGCTCCCACAGTCTCCTCTGAGCTGCTTACTGCTTGTTTTGGTTTGAGCCTGGCCAGAGGCCAGGAACTACCCAGGCTTGCTGACTCCTCGCAGCTGAACAGAGGAGAGAAAAAAAAATTCAAAGCGTCCATGAAGTTTATGATTCAAATGATTGGAGAGAGGCTTTATCTTAGGAGATATAAGAGTTATATTTATTATATTATAACTAACAGAAAAAGATAAGAAA
>WBMZ01008494.1:0-88795 GCA_013400975.1 Atrichornis clamosus | reverse complement strand
GCGCGGGGCGGAGGAGCCCGGCGCGTCCCGCCGGGATGCGCGGGCCGAGGGCGCCCCCGCCTGGCCGCACCGGGGAGCGGCGGCTCGTCTCGGTCTCGGGTCCTCAAATCCCTATAATTTAACTTTAAAACGCACTTTTCACATCTTCCTACAAGACGCAGCCTCCCGCAAAAATCCCAAGAGCATTGCTATTTACAGCCACCCAACCCAGGCACACACGGTAAAGCAAGAGATGAGGTCCGTCCTTGATAACACTGCAACTACACCAAAGTGGATAGAAATCCTCCCGCTCAAAGGATCACATTTTTATCTGTTAATTCCGAATTTTCCTCTCTATTCTTTCCCTATTCTTGCTGTTTGAAGGACATAAGTGAAAGGGTACTTGCTGAAGCCTAAATACAGTAAATTCAAAACTTCTCACAAGGGATATTTTAGCATCAAAAGGTACTATCAAGGTAGGTCTCATACAGTCCTGTAAGTTATCCAGAGGTTAACAAAAAAAAAAATCATTGTACATCTTCTCCACAGTAATGTCCATAATAAGATACAGCTTCCAAGTATTACCGGCTTCAATACCTGGATTTCCAGAGCTAAGTTCAAAACAACAAATTGCCTTTGCACCATGGGGATAAACTTTTCAGCAGGGCCTGTTGCAGTAGGACAAGAGGGGTAAGGGTTATAAACCAATAGAGGGATGACTTAGATGATAGAGAAGTATCTAGAACATGAGATTTCCTATGTCAAAAACACAATGCCTTACAGGAATCCTTTTGTACTTTTGTACTGCAGTACATACATTATGTAGTGTCAAAAAAAAATATAACTATTAGGTATAAATGAAACACTCCAAAAATCATGTATTTTACTTATGCACTTCTGCTCACAGGGTCAAGCAGTTCCTGTTTACACTAAAAGACAAAGTACTTAACGGTGTGTACCTACTTTCCAGCAGCTGAACACCCAAAAACTGATTTTTTTTAATGCGACATCTTTTTTCTATCTTTCTTAGATCAAAGCCCAACTCTAACTCAGCTCTCTGCTGTCTCATAACTTCTTCCCATGAAAGCATAAACACAAAGCAAAAAAGTTGTCTAATAAAACCAGACCTAATTCCCTCAAAGTAATCCCAATCTTAACACCTCAGCACCTTGTTGGTGCTCCACCATCAGCTCAGAGACAGGTATTCATGCTACACAACTGCTACCTCACTCAGGTATTGCCTTAGAGATCAAAGCTAACACTGCTATTTTGGTGTATTTTTCAGGCTTGAGCTCTGTTTTTAGGAGATGACAGTACACAGCTGGCAGTACACACAGTAAACACCAAATGTGAGGCAAGGCATGACTGATTCAATGCACAGAGTTTTAAGTCTCATGCATTCAGTCTGTACACTTCTTTATAAGACATTTTCTGTCTTCTCTTACATCTGCATTTTAATCCCTTATATTAGGTGCCATGGACTACTGCAGGCCTCTAAAACAAGACTTTTGGGAGTCACCATGTGGTACCCATCCCTCAGTCCCCACATCTCTCCACTACCTCCTCAAAGCCAGGGTATTCCCTGTTAAGTCCTCTAATACCATACACAGAAAACTCCTGTTTTCACACTGAATGCTGTAAGAATGGTATCAGGCAGAAAGAGTCAACAGAGTTCAGCTTTGTTTTGGGATGCCTCTTTGCAAAAGGTTTCTCTAAAACTCATCCTATTCCATCTATCTCCTAGGATTCACTTCAATCACAAAAGCAAGGATAAATTGCCACTGAGAATTGCTACATAGCTGAAAAATGGGAACTTGACATTATGTAGGAAAAATGCAGCTGTGCAAGTACTCAAAACTTCTACAAGTGATTTCTGTTCCTTCCCTTTATCACACTTCTCCCACATTCCCACACAACGTTACTCCTACTGTTCCATGTAATTTAACAACACAAAAGTTCTCTGATTTAAGAAGCAGTGCCTGCTTTTCCACTTCCCTCAGACTATGTTTTCTCATCGTAACTCCTAACAATTTCACTTGTAGTATTCCCTTATACAAAACTAACTCTGCCAGGCAAATCCCTCCCTCTGCTGCAAAGGTATCACCAGCCTTTTCCACAGGCAAACAAACTTTGGAACAGAAGCCCCCACTCCAAGAATGGAAAGGATTTTCCTTGAATCCTTGAAGATTTTTCAATCCTTGAAGATTTAAACCTCAAACTCCAAGATGTTGAGCACAGTGAGGACTACAAGTCATACATCAAAACACCAATAAGAACAACTTAACATTCCTTGAGTTATAAGGCACAGGAAATATTTAGCTTTTTTTTTTTTGCCTATATTTCAAGTGAAGCCATCAGAAAACCCAAGTTACTTTCACACAATAAAAGTCAACTTTCCACAGACACATTTTCTTATAATCGTTTCTCTCTAAAATTAAAGTGTTAAGAAAGTAGAAGGCATCAGAAGACTTTCAGGAACATAAAACAGATAAAACATGTAACAGTAGAAGTTCAATAATAAAAACATGGACTCTACAAGCTCAGTTTTCCTTCATATAAAGAGTTCAGATAGGCGTTTTTCTTGCTCTGATAAACTACAAGGTTTGACAGAGTTTTAAAACTTGAATTTAAAGTACATCAGAATTAATTAGAATTTAAAAGCCTTAAAAATTATCAGCATTCTCTGACGCACAAATAGCAAATTTACTTAAAGAATAATCCATCATTTAAGGAAATACAACAATCAAAGCAAATACAAAATCCACATAAATTTAATTTCTTCCAAATACTCCAAATCAGTACTTTTTAGAGCAACCAATACCTAGATTGTTCTGTTACTGCTCAAATCAAAAAGTTCAGTGAATTTCTAAGAAATAAAATTCATATATATGTTCTTGAGCAGCATAAGCATCCCTTACCTCTAGGTCACATGTAAGCGTGTTTGACTCACTTGAAGCAGAGAAGACTCAAGAATTCCCACCAAGAAAAGAAAAATTAATAACACGACTGGCCTTAGGAGAGCCCTCAAAGAAGCTGCTTGACTGCAGCCAACCCCTCGGAGCAGTACCTAAAAGAGAGGAACCTTTTCCAAGCCTTATTTAAAGCAGCTGTGGGAGAGAGTGTTAATGAGGCCAAAGGCTCAACAGCTGGCTGGGCTTCCCGGGGCACCTGAACTGCTTCCATGGATATTGCTGGAAATGTCCTCCTAAAGCTGCTGTCTCTGTTTCGAGCAAGTGCTAATGGCATTTGCCTTATATACCTCCTTAATTTAACTGTATTTTATCTGGAAGATTCAGAACTAGGCTTGTTAATAAACTGGAGCTGCTGCCTGACACCTGAAAATCATTGTGAGCCCAGACAGCAGATGTGGGGGAAGCAGAGATGAGGCATGATGAGAGCAGGTGAATGACATCTCAGGTCTAAATTAAATGGGAAAAAAAATGTTCACTGCAGCTAAGAGAATACATTTTGCATATTTTCAAAGCAACACTGATGGAGAGATAATGTTCATACAGCAAAATCTCTATCCAGCCCTCCATTGTCTAACTGGAGTGCTGGTCCAGTGGAAAAAGTGACCAAATACTCTGCTGAGCTCACCAGCTGCTGGGTTGGTACAGAGAGACACTTTATTCAATGTGTATATCTCAAATTCTTCCCCCATTCATTTTGTGCAAAATGGCCTTTGCAAAGGTTACAATACTTGTCTTGCATGGTAATTCAGGTAAATGTATTTGATAGCACCATTTAAAATTTAAAAAGAGAACACAATCTCATTAATTTTAGGAATAATGCCGTCCCTTGTGTAAACTTTCCAGGGAGGTACGACACACTGAAATCAGGGAGTATGCTGAACAAATCTTCAGGCTGCTAGTAGTAAATGGCCATCTTCCCTTCTCCCTGTCTTGGTTTTATCTGTGATTTAGCATAGCCTAAAACTACATTTTGCTATTAGCAATTCCTATTAACAGAAACACTCCTGCTTAACAAATCTTGCCTCATTTTTTTCTACTCTGCTAGTTAGGTTAATAAAAGACATTTCTTGTCCTTACATAACTTGCCTCGCTCATATCCTTAGGCTGTCAATTAAAACATAATTTCTATTTAAATAAGATCAGGAAGGTAAATTTGCTTAGCATAAGAAATCAGCCCAGATTAGCTTCATGCTTATTTATAATGACAGATAAGGTTGAGCTTCTCAGAATGAATACTGTCAAGAAAGAAGGGGTCATGTCTATCATGACTAATAGTGACTGTTAAGCAAGACCATTTAAAAAACTTTAATTGCTGTAGATTTTATATTACAGCCTGCTTCTGACACACATTTTCAGGTGTGAAAAGCATAAGAACCACTGAGAATCTATTAAGAATATCCTTTCTACTTTCTAAAGCTGCCTTTTGTAGTAGATACAATTGGAGTGAAAAAAACCTCGGAGTGAAATCTCTGTGCTCATGTACATCAGATGCCCAAGATGAACAAATAAGTGGTTTTCTGCTGCCGCTGTATGGACAGCTTCACTGGCCAGCTTTGGCTGTTCTGGGCTCCTCCAAAGGTTGCTCAAAGCCACAAGGCACAAACTGGTCAGCATCACCTTTATCCTTGGGAAAGGGGTGGAACAAATAACCCTGGAAAGCATTTGCAAACACATTAAGGACAAAAAGGTGATTTAGAGTCGTCAGCTTCCCAGAATCACAGAATGCTTTGGACGGAAGGGACCTTCAAGACCACTTAGTTCTATCCAATGCCATGGGCACGGGCATCTTCCACTATCCCAGGCTGCTCCAAGCCCCATCCAGCCTGGCCTTGAACACTTCCAGGGATGGGGAGTCCACAGCCTCACCGGGCAACCTGTGCCGGTGCCTCACCACCCTCACAGGGAAGAATTTATTCCCAATACTTGATGCAGCCTGGGATACGGTTGTCTTTCTGGACTGCAAGTGCACATTGCTGGGTGTGTTGAGCTTCTCATCATCCAGCACCCCCAAGTCTCTTCCAGGCTGCTCTCAATCCATTCTCCATTGATTTATGAAAGGGCAATGATGCCTGACTAATCTGACAGCCTTCCATGATGATACCACTGGCCTGATGGGTGAGGGCAGAGGAATTGATTTTATCTTCACTTCAGCAAGGCTTTTGACACTCGCTCCTGTAACACCCTCATTGACAAATGGATGAATTATGGCCTGAATGAGTGGTCTCTTTCAATCTAATTGGAAAACAACTTTGGGGGTTCTATTGGAAAACAAGGTGAACATGAGCTGGGAATATATCCTCGTGGCAAAGAAAGCCAGCAGCATCCTGGACTGCATCAGGAAAAGTATTGCCAGCAGGTGGAGGAGGCGATCCTTCCCTCTGCTGGGCACTGATGAGTCTCGGGTGGAGTGCCGAGTCCAGCTCTGGGTTTCCCAGTACAAGAGAGGCATGGATATGCTGGAGTTAGTCCATCAAAGGGACACAAAGATGATTAAAGGACTGGAGTTTCTGTCATTTGTGAGAGGCTGAGAGGCCTGGGACTGTTCATTCTGGAGAAGGTGGGACAGTATCTTTGTGTATAAATACCTTTGTGTATGAACACCAGAGTAAAAAGAAAAAAGGCAGGTGGGCTCTTCTCAGTGGTGTCCAGGGAAAGGACAAGAAGCATTTAAACATGAAACCCCCCACCTTTTACTGGGAGGGTGGTGTGGGGTTTCTCGGGGAGGCTGTGGAATCTCCATACTCAGAAATATTCAACCCCCAAGTGGGCACAATCCTGGACAAGCTGCTTTAGCTGACCTTACTTTGGGGGCTGGATTAGGGTAACTCCAAAGGTGCCTTCCAACCACTAGCAGGATCGCATGACAGGTGGACCATTTCCAAAACAACTTCCCTTTTCCAAAGTCTGCCTATATTTGGAATGCCTCTCCTCCCAACATTCAGCACTGCTGCTGAATCCTCTGATCTTTAATTTGGTTTTCAATCTCTTTCAATTCAGCACACATTCTATAGGTTAAGACATCTTTAAATCAAACACTTTCTAAAAATGAAAGTAGCACTGAAGAGGCTTTCTACACTTTTTAGATGCAGGAAACAGCCTCCTTCCCCAGCTGCTATTCCACTTGTAATGCATTTATTCCATGTTTATTTTGAAAATATTTTGAAGTAGAAAAAGCAAACTAATCTTGGAAATAACCAGTGACATTTATCTAATTTTAAATGTAATCCTCAACAAGAATCGAACATTTCTGTCCTGAAATTTGGAGTGTATGAAGACAAGAGGTGACATAAAAATACTTTCTTTTAGTGTTAAGTGCATTAGACAACTGAGCAACTGCTACAGTAGGCCTTATCTGGAAAGATTATGGAGCTACAAAAATTATGGGTCTAAGTTGCATTATTTTGCCTTATGAATAACACCATAAAATGATTATGATGACAAAGGATGGAGAAAACTGTCAGAATAAGAAGGATTAGTGTATGATTAATGCATATAATTCCTGGGTGATAACTTTGTACAATATAAGTCTGTCTCAATCACTATCAGCAAGGTCTTATCAGTGAGGGTTGGTGCGGGGAATACTATTATACCATCTGGAATCAGATCAAATGAGGGGAACAAAAGAGTATTGTCACATGACAATATTCAAGGCACGGAGTTTCCTAAAACTTACTGAGGCCTCTTTTCCTACCCCTTCTCTTCTCATTTCAGCCCTTACTATTAACTACAATTTTACAGGGCCTGCATTTTCTTTCTTATGCAGGGATGAAACAACCAGAACATTTTCAGAGCCATTTGACATCACCAAATAGCTGCAAATAACGATGCTGTTCTTCAGCATTTAACAGCCACTAATTTATAACATCCAGCTATAAAGTTACAGCAGGAGAAACTTCCCCTGTCACCCAGATCCTTAGCGCTGATATAACACCAGGCCTGCCAAGTCTGTGTATGATTAGCTATCAGTGTAAAATAACTCTTTGGAGGCACCTAAAATAATCTCAGTTATTTGGTCATGGGGTCCACTGCTATATCATGTTTGTGTGGAAGTTTGCTGCAGTCCTGTGTGCCAAAATACTCAAATATTTGGAAGAACTTCTTGTCAAAATTGCACTTATTACTACAGCCATTCACTGGTTGTAACATTAACCTGTCTCATGAGGCACTTGATAGAGCAAATTACATGTGTGGGTTGCAACGGATGTGTGTCGTGTCTCCTGGGATGTGTGTACTGAAATACTGTTCATGTCCTCAACTCTCTCCTTATTCAGGGATACAGTATTGACAAGAACATTATCAAGAGTCAATCACTATGATTACAAAGTCAATGGAAAGAATAGCCGTAGAGACAGACTTATAGCTAAATATTGCAATTTTCCTAACCCTGAACAGTCAGGAAGTTGCCAGGAAACCAAATAAACTATTACCCTCTAGGGGCGCTATAAAGTGGATGCCCCAAAGCAAAGGTCCATGCTGAGATCAGTGGTTACATACAATGGCAAACAGTGCTGAAGAGAATTGAAGACAAATTACAAGGGACATTCAAGGTCAAAACCCACGTCTGTTTTGCCTGGGATCATGCAGGCCCTTAGGATAGCAGCTGCAGTGTTTGTTGTGGTACTGACATATACCAGTGTAGCAGCAGCTTCCTAAATACTACTCCATCATAGTCTTCACCGGCTGCGTGTGTAAATCCTGCTTCCCCTGGTTGTGCTTAAACCTTTGTTTTCCCAAGGCATGCCAGACTTTACGGGACTAGCAGCTTTGCCGTGTCACAGTAACCCAGTGTCTCCCTCTTGTGGCCGCAATACGCAACAGCGCCGCACTGAAACTGCTCCAGGCTGTCTGCCAAACGTGTAGGATTCACCGCAAAATGTCTGTCAAACGTGTAGGATTCACCGCAAATTGGGGATGTGTGCGAGCTCTGAAGAGGCTCTGCCAGCGTGGCACAGGCGATCGTGTCCCACGGTGTGACACTGTCACAAGATCCTTGCCTCACAGAGGGATCACCTCGTACGTGTGACTGCTTGGAAGAGCTGCAGGATTGCCCGACGTACTGTCCAACTGCGTGGCAGCAAAGCCACCGACTTCCAATGTATAAAACTAGAACTAGAGGTCTGCTTTCTTCCCTTATCCTCAGCTTAAAACCTCTGGAAAGAGGAGCACCCTTGCCCTCCACTGTCAGGACAGACATAGTGCAGTGCACCGATGCAGAGACTTTCTCCACAAAGAGAAGTGCAGTGTGGTGGTGAAACTTTGCCACTGTATTTTTCTACCCTGCCCTAAGTGAGGAGTGAATCAAAACCTCTGTGAGGCTTCAGGTGCCTCACTTTGAACTGGAATATATTCTGTAAAGTCTGGAGTATTCTCTCTCCCATCCTTGCCAGGGTGCCACGTGGGAAGATGCCATCTGCAATCAGGAACCTCAGGGAGCTGGCTGGGAAATGCACCTGAAATCATCAATAGGAAAGGACAGGAGGTGTGATCCCTTCACCATGATCCTGTCACATCATTTATATAAATTGCACCACAGCATGTTGTTGATGTTGTTTCCATAGGAAGTAAGGGTGGAATGGGGTTTGCATCCAGGGAGCACTGCTTTTTCTGCACAGAAAAGATCCCAAGCAGGCATATACAGGCACGGGGATCATAGAAATGTGGAACAGTTGGTGTTGGAAGGGACATTTCAAAGTCCAATTCCCCTGCAACGAGCAGGGAACGTAGGGTTTCTTGCCAGAGCCATTTCTTGCCAGGAGACACATGGATTTCACTGTGTTTAATGCAGCCACAGGCTTTCCTTCCCACATATTCAGCTTTCAGGCAGAGGTAGCTGGACTTCCTGCAGTGCCCTCCACACTCCATGACTCTCTTCTAACTGTTCTTTCAGACACAGCAGCACTTCATCAGCAAGGCAGCTTGCACATTCCATCCAGAAAACATCAGAATGACCTGGATACAGCTTAGGTCGAGCAATGAGAGCTGTGTGCAGGTGTATCCAGGAAACCCTCAGCACTGCCAGGACCTGGTAGCTAAAGTAGCCTTCTGGGACACATGGCTCATCTAAATCTAGAATCTGAACTTCACTCTTACCATATTCATTGACATCCTCTTAGCCTTCTCAGCTGGAAGGCAGGAGAGAAAAGTTCTAACATGTTTGTGGGAAAACCTACAGTGAATCAGTACTTCCAGCAGTAAAATAATTGCTAAAAGAATGCTGAACATGTTAGAATAAAGGGGGAAAACCACAACAAAACAACATCTTTACCTACAGAATTCTCTTTTCACTAAGGACTTCCTATCTTTGTACTTCATGACCCCTAATCTTCTTTTCTCTGATTTCTCTGGTAAACTCAAGGGTTTTTAGCCCTTTCCACTGTACACTAGAACACTTTGCCTACCTGCACACAAACCTATAATAAAATCCTATAAATTTTTCAGTTTGAGGTATATTCCTTATTGTTTAAATACCTCAAACCCAATAGCATATAATTCTAATTCAGTAAATAAATGAGTGGTTGCCCAAAATTAGGCTGAAATTTTAATAAAGTTATATCTAAAAGTTATGAGGCTTATGGGAAAAATGTGATATTACTCACCTAGCATGACCATTAATATTGGCTTTTTAAAATGGAAAACAAGCCAGAAAACCAAGCTTTGTAACACTAGTAGGCCACTAAAACATGAAAGTTTGACTTAGAGGAAAAAATCTTTGTTTCTCTCTCAAAGGATCTGTAAAAGAGTCTCAGAGAAATCTTTTTATTCTATATAATATTGTAACAGTATTCTAGTATTAATCACTAAATTATAATACCCTTATTAAAAATTTTAGAACCCTTTTTCAATGAGAAGATTAACTCCCAGTGTGTTGGGGGCAAGAATTTGTAGCTGGACATTTATTGCCAAGTGAGTGTACTAATTAATGGAAACGTGCTGAGTTAATATGATGGTCAGAAAGTACTTTCCACCATTCACACCTTTCTAGTGTTTCTTCCCTGGTTTTTTGTGAATGAACAATCTCTTGCCATCTCACCAGTCTTGTGAAGACGCAGAACGTGTATCCCACCATAGTTTTGCTACAGCAGAAGTACTTCCAACCCCAAAAGTAAAATCCTGGGAAAAAAACATTAAGGAAGCAATCCCATAATAAGGTTTCAAACCTGACTGTCAGTTCAGTACAGGCACACGTTGTTAATTAGCACTGTTGGCTCAGGAACCACCTTGCCAACGTGCAGCCTGAATAAACAGAACGCCATCCACCTCCTTATATCCCTAATTCCAGTTATGACACAGGGTTGCTGGTTATCATATAACCCAGGAATATTTTTCCAACAAGGAGACGGCTGACACAGACCAATTTGTTATTGCCACTCAGGATGGAACAGGCTGTAAGCAATGGGGAGATAATTACCAACTCCCTCTTGTTTCCCCTGCCTGTGTCATTGGGAAGGCATTCCCATGACACATCGCCTGTAATGGAAGTATCCCAGTGCTGTGTAGTGTTCTGTGCATTGCACACCCAGTAACCGGTCCCAAAAAAATATGGGAACAGTCTGTATGATTCAGTAGAAGTGGGGCTGGTGCCAGGATTATGAAGTATGGGATCCATCAGCACTCAATGAAGTGATGATTCAGAGATGGATCAGAAGCTGACAAAACATTTAAATTAATTGAGGAATTGGAGGGTGGATGTAGTAGGATAAGTCATTACGGATCACAGCAAAAGCCTCCCCATTCAAATGCATTAAAATAGAGGGGGATAGACCAAGATCTACCTCCAATTCAAAGGGGAATACTTAGAAGTTAATTCTCAAGTACAATGGAATGGGAAATATTGGTTACAATCCCTATAAGTGTTAAGGAGGAAAAGGAGAAAACCATCATTGTGGAAGAAGACAGTGAAAAGCCTCAGGAATCTGCCGTGCAGGCAGAAAATTAAGATGTCTCAACCTTCCATATCTTGAAAACTATTTTCAGTTTAAGGAATATGTATGAATAAAAACACCAAGCAGAAGAGGGGATTAGCATGCTGTGAAAACAAACAAAGGACCCCCCTACCATACTAACAGCAAAAGAAAAGGAAAAAAAAATAACCTCTTCTAATAAAACGATAACCAGAGGACTACTAAAAAGAGCTGTTTTCACTCTAGATGAATCAAAAGTGGTTGGTGATTAAAACTAGGCCTAATTTCCATGGTTAGTATCATGTAGTACTATTTCTTGTAGCTGTAAAAATTTATCAGACATTTTTAGACTAAAAGCATTGAAAAAAATGAAGGCAGCATACTCGGTGAAAAATGTGTATTCCTCTTAAAATTGTTTGGAATTCTATATTATAGGTCAGGACCCAGCTGTGCTGTTCAACCACTGCCCTTAATCCAAGAAAAATAGGAAATGCACATAAACAAAGCTGGGTAGGAATGCTGATAGATCCCTGTAGATCTGTTCAGGAGGTCTTAGTGTGTTTATAAGTTTGGTGGTTTGTAAGTTATGATCTGTATTTCATTTTTATCCCTACACCATAAGTTTCTTGGCAATGTAAAGGGCTTGTAAACCTCTTGTAAATATCTTGTAAATGTCCAGCCAGGATGCAGGCAGCAATTAGGAGCTAGAAAGAAACATGTCAATTAACCTGGTAGCTTAGCACCAACCTCCAGGAAAAAACAAAACAAAACCAAAACAAAGTAACAATTTGTTACAGTTTCCATGATAGGTCAAAATAACTATTGTCTCTTTTATCAACTTTAATAAAAAAGATGCACATTTTGAAAACAACCCTCCATGCACACAAAAACCTGACAATCTTTAGGATGTTTAAAATTGAACTCGATGTCTAACTAAATGCTGTAAAGACACTGTAGTTATGGAATTATTTTGCTTTTTCTGAGTTTATTTTGTGCTTCCATAATTTCAACTTACCTATTTGAGGCAATGAATTTTCTGTGAACAGAAAACCTTAGAAAAGTGAGGTCAAATGTACAGAAGAGAACTTTGGCTTGAAGAACAGCCGTACGTAACACATGGGGAAAAAAATCTGCTGTTTTGTTTTCCATGAACTTACCTGTGTCCAAACAGCCAAGGGCATGTCCAGGACTTTAATGCAGAAGTAGGTCTCTGGCAATTGTGTGAATCTTAAACAAAACAATGGCCATCTTTGCAACCCATAATGATACCTAACTAGGCAGTGTGAAAAATTGCTTTTAGCCAGCGACTGGAACAGCGACTCCACTGCTGCCGTTACCCGAGACAGCTGGGGCAAAGGGCATCAGCAAACTGCTGGCCAGATGGCAGGCACCGGACTGGAGCAATTATTCCAGCCTGGAAGAGTTCTTTTATAATTATCTTATGTGCTACTAACCGTGTTGTGTTTCACTCTGACTGCACACCTTGATTATTTGCTTCTCATAAGACCCCAGGATTTTTTGTAGCCTTTCATACTGTCAGAATGAAGATATGTAAGCAGGTGGTTTAGAGATTTTTTGCCACTATTTCATCCTTAGGTGTCTCCTATTATGATGGAAAATAGACTGAGAATGGCAGCTACTTCAAGTGAAAAAAAAAAGGCTAAAATATTCACATCAAAATTAAAACAGATTTTCAAAGGTACTGAGAGCCTGCAACTCCTATCAATGCAAGCAATACTAATTAGTGTGCTAGTGCCCTAGGATTAATTATTCCCTTGGTTCTATTTGTGACTATCTCAAGGGACAAACCTCAAGTCTTATGTCTATGGCTGTTATTCCTCTTAAACAGGGCACCTCAAGAGACAGCTACATTCAGATTCTATAACAGAGCAGATTTTTAAAACTGCATTAATTTCACAATTCATTGAAATTATCTTTAAAAAATCATAGTTATGATCAGCATCTATTAATCAGCTAGAGACACTGAAAATGAATCAATGACGAGCTGCCATTAAATATTTTAAAGCGTGTGTGCATTTGCAGGATGAAAAAAGTGACAGAAAAAACATATTAAACTACACTTTGGAGTATAAACATGTTAAACTTAGAAAATGCTATCTTAATGGGATCCTGGCAGGCAGGCTGTACACTGGGAATTTGCAGCGATTACCTGTAGGTGATTCCATGGGAACCTGACCCATCCAGCCAGCAGAATCATTATTACATATGTAAAGTGCTTGCTGATACTGTGGCACACAAATACCACGTGTACCTGTTACCACTGTCACAGGCACAGTAAGAGTCTTTGATGTCTCTCTTCTTTCACAACTGACTGAAACAGAAAAGGATCAAGGCAGCCTTTCCTTAGACACCTAAACACCACTAGCTGCCTAACTTAAATCTCTCAGGTTTAACAGTTTTGCCTTAGTGAGCAGATCAAATAGGGAGAATTTCTACCTACTTGCCTATTGGTTTCAAAGATAACGACATTTTGTCTCTTAGTACCTTATAAATCTTCTTTGTCTTTCCTTGTTTCCAGCATCCATATTTGCAAATCCCTCTCCTTTGTTGCCATTCCACTGGCTAGTTTGTTTGTTGTTGGGTTCTTTTCCCCACAAGCTCCCTATGGTGATATTACAGTCTTGTCCAGTCAGCACCAAATTCACAAGAAAATTCAGAAATCACTGCTGTAAAGAACAATGGGTGGTCAGATGACAAATGTTAACAGTTTTAGTATCAAAACTAACTGAAATTTGAGGCACAAACCATGCTGGAATCCATCATTACTAGTGTTAATGAATTATGTGAATAATCTTTATGTATCAGTCTAGATCCCTACTGATGTATTTAGCCACACACATACATCCAAAATTTTCAAAGGCATGTATCTAATATTTCCTGGCAATGAAATAATAGCCTGATTTTCCAGTCCTGCTGGGCAGACATTTTTAATTGCCTTTAATTTTCTGAAAATTCAAGTTCAGTTCATTTAGGATTCTCTTCTTTCTTTGGAATTAGAACATATGAAATGACACCTATTGTATCAAGGTATCTCTTGGATCAAACATCTATATTTATACACGCAAACATCCAGCATGCCAATTAAGCACTTGACTAATTTAAGGAACATGTGACTAAGTCGTACTGATGGTTGACCCATTTAAAAGCTTAAGAGCTTCTGATTCTAACAACAGAACAAAATATGGCTGTGTTTAGCTTTAAATATTTTCTAATGCAGAATGAAGCTTTAATGGGCAAAATCATGTTCCAAACTAGAGGTTTTATTAACTGCCATTAGGAGATGCTTCAGACAATGCTGCCAATAATACTGAGAACAAATGCAGAAAAACATTCATGATCTTACTTATGGGTGCTCTAACATCAAAGGAAATCAAATAAAAGCAAATGAATTAACAAAAGAAAATTGTGTGTATATGATGTGAAATCATTTAAAGAATGTAGTTTCGAGGAATAAAAGCACAGAACTGAAATATTCAGGATGCTAAACATGTTTGATATCCCACTACTTGAAAAGTGCTGCATTTCTTACTCCATTATTGTTCTTTCACTGACCTCAAGGAGTAGGTTGCAGCTGTCTTTCCAGCACTAAACGTGAAACACAACTTCTTGGAAATGATGATCATGAATACTGTTTATGAAGAGCAATAAATTATTAGAAACAAATAATATAGATTAATTAAATTATATTTTTGGTTTGAAAGGCCTAGGTGTAGGACTGGTGTATCCATTGGCATTTACTAACCCCATACAAATCACAAATGTTGAAGACAACTACTCCAAGATGAGTCATTCTCGTCTATGGAGAATGAGAGAAGCAAAGAAAAACATGCTTGAAACATATAAATTATTATTATTCTAACACACTTTTCTATATTTGACGCTAGTCTTTTTCTCTAGTAGTTTAAATTAAGACCTTGCCCTAATAACTATGGCAGAGGAGGGTGAAAAATGACAAACACAAAGTAAGGCTTCCTATCTGCCTTTTCCTGATTTTCTTCTACACAATGTTTTCACGTTCTCCCTCTGCTGTGCATCCCAGCATCTCACTCTGTCCAATGCCAGCCCAAAGTGCTATTTCTCACAGAAGCCAGATTTTCCTTCCTCCCTGCTTACCTTTTCCACTAGTGTTGTCCTCTCAATGATCCCTCAAAGTCCACCTCTTCTGAAGATGTTATATTTCAGTATTTTCAGTGTTTTCCGTTAGATTTGGTGACTGAAGGCACAAAATTAAAAAGCAAGTTACTAAATGATACACTTATTATCATGACAGCTTAAGCTGCAAAATATTTTCAGACCTATCTTAGAGAGCATATAGAGATCCCCAGTTTATTATTACCTGTCTCTTGTTCCATCTCTTCTCCTCACCACATAGCAAGTCCAACATCTCAGCACGTGTCACCCACAGGCTGCCTGACCTTTAACAGCATGAACGTCTTGTCTCTGTAATTGCAAGCTTGAGATACAAAATTGCTCTGGGTGTTGGAATCAACACAATCAACACAATCAACACAAACATTTTGTTGTATTAAAATGGACATTAATCTGTTGTTTCTGTTTGTGTTTCTCTGTTTTTGTTTCAAATATCACAACCTACTTAATCTGACTGTACATACTTACCCCTCAGTCCTCTGTCATTCTATTTTGCTCTTTCCATGCTGTTTCTGTGCCCTGATGTTTACACCAGGCACGACAGCAAAAGGATGAGTGGAAAAGTCATTTGCAGAGGTTCCTGAGGTACTGTAAATATCCAAAGATTGGATGTTTATAAAGGTCAATTTCGGCTCTTGAGAAGAGATTCATTATATTATTTCACAGTTGGAGTATATGCAGTAGCTGAATTTGTTTTGTGACTGAAAATATACTCAGTAATGTCAATTATATTTTATTATGTGAGCCTAAAACAGTTTTTATGTTTTTATTTCTGACCTCTACTCATCATAGCTCAGGTAGAAAATATATCCAAGCCTCACCTCTAGATACATAATTTGGACACTCTGGAAGATACAAGTTTGAACATCTTTAGTAGAAGGATCAACAATTAGTCTCCCAGTGCTGTGGTAAGTGTTCTCACCAATAATCAGTTTAATTAAGGACTGAGCACGCTCTCTCTTGTGCTTCTCTTATCTGACCTTTTAGAATAAAAGTTATTTTGGCCCCCGTGCTCTGTGCTGGAGTTAAATGCTCTGGCTGTGTAGTAGAGGTACTCAGAGTGTACCTACTCAGCAGATGTTTTTACAGAACATGGGAACATTCATAACTCAGATTTAACCACAAGCAGGAGGCAGAGACCAAGGCAGCCAGAGAGATGGCTGATATATGTAGCATGAAAGCTTTGGGTACCTGTGCAACGTAATTAGCAATGCAAGAGGCACTATTGACCTTCTACTCAACTAATTCTCGATCTTTTCCTTGGATGTAAACCACCGGACTACATGTAAACTTTATTTACAGCACAGTTGTGTGCGTGTGTTTGACCTTGTAGTTTGTGTTTAAACTCACTTTAAATACAGAACCCAAAACACAAATGCGAAGTACTGTGATTTTTAATCTCCCCCAATCTTAATTAAGGGTGAAGTGTGGTTTGGATCATGCCTGAGAGAGTCATGCAGCAGCACAGAACCAGTCTCCCCAGGAAAATAAAGATGATTAATTTGGAATTGTTTGAAGTTTGTTTACTTAATGCATGTATAACAGGAGGCTCACGCAGGTAAATAAGATGCCGCAGGAAACAAATATCAAGATAGAAGAGAGGGGAAAAGGAAAGAAATAAAGATACCCACAGCCAGATACCAGTGGAATTCAAACCAGCGTTCACTGCTTTCCTCACTGAAAGGCTAAAAAATCAGAGCAAGATGAGAGAAAAAAGTATTTGGTGTCACACTGAGCTTTGTATGTGACCTTTCTTATGAAACAAAGCCACTTGGTTTTAGTTAAGCTCAAGTGCAAATATTGTTTGCAGTAGATGCCATGGATGTTGCCAGCTGCTCTCCTTTGGGTTTTGTTTTGGGTTTTGCATATTTCCTTAGACAATATTTAATCTCTTGTTTGTTTGGTTTTTTTAATGCATTCAGACACGCACATATATCCTTTCCTCTAGCATATTGATGGGAAAGGAAAGACAAGTAGTTTTTGCAAGTTACTCTTATTTTGAAACAGGCTTGTGACCTGGTTTATCTACACGTGTGTTGACCGGCTCAAAACTTGAAGTGTTAAACTTTAAAGGAAAAGCAAATATTAACTGTTCATGAAAGTGTCCACATTTCCCCCATTTTGCTGGTTAGGCAAACTGAAATAACAATTATTGATTTTAAAACTGTGTGTGGGCACCACTAATATTAAATCTAGATGTAGTAGGTGTGGTCTGATGATGTGTATTTTGTGTAAAAATAGGAGAAACATAGGTGATCTTTCTTGCTCTTCTTTATGATGTTGGTTATCATGTCAAAGAAGATTTGGAGACACAAAAGAAATGTCCCAATAAATGGTGGAGTAGAAAAAAAGGAGTTTGCTGTTCTTAATTCTGAGGAAAAGGAATAGAATTAATGATATTCCCTGTGTAGTACAGACCTGAATCTGGGAGGTTTAACCCTCTAATCCAAAATAACACATGCTAGATAAAGCAACTGTCTGTTTGAAATAATGAGCCATACTATACTTTGTATCTCTTAAGAGAATGTAGACATAAACTTGCAGATAAGCAGTTTAAAATGGATTATTTGTGTCAAAGTTTTACCCCAGAAATAGGAAAAACAAGCGGTTTTTTACCACTTTTATCACCCATAGTACATGAATTAGGCACCAAGACAAGGGCCCTTCTGCAGTGTTATCAGTACAACAGCTGTCATATTTACTTCATAATTTGGAAGTATAACAACATTATTAATTCAGAAGTGGGGGGGGTTTAAGGTTAAAAATTCAGGCCTCCAAATAAATGCTCTTTACTAGTGGGCACATATGAATTGTGACCAAAGTTAATGAATCCCCTGCACCTCATTTAAGGCACCAATACAAGAACTAGCCTATATATAGTTATACACTTACATGGTTTATATAGTTATATATTGGTCGCTTTCATTTCACAATTTAAAACCATTTTTTCCACCCTGAAACAAACCCTGCCTCTGAAACTCCGTTAGTACGGGCAGTTTTCACAGCGCCCTGAGCCTGGAACTTCTTTGCCACCGAATAACGCCTCCACCATGCCTTAGAAAGCTCCGGCATGCCAACATTGAAATGACAGGCGAACAATTCCTACCCCAGTTGCGCATTAGTTAATTTCCCTGGAATTACAAAGGAAGGCTCCCGCCGCCGCCGGCCCATCTCCAGCCCTCAGGCTGAGGCGGTGGGCGAGGCCTCACGGATTGACGTGGCTCTAAGCCAATCACGGCCCGCGCCGCTGCCTGGCCGCGAGCCCATTGGCCGGGGGTAGCGGGGGGCGGGCGCAGCGCTGGGAGCCGCAGCTGTAGGCGCGGTGCCTCCCGCTACCCGCGCGTGCTGCGGCTCCCCGCGGGCCGACAGCGTCACCGGGACGCGGGGTGACCTCGCCGGCGCTGCCTCTTCCCTGCGAGCCGGCACAGCCCCTCCGCGCCCGCTTCCCTCCGCTTCCCTCCGCGCCGCCCTTCCTGCCTCGGGGGTCTCCTGGGACTGCGAAATGGCCGACGGGCGGGACGACGCCGCGGACCAGCTGAAGCAGTGGAAGAGCCACCGGGGCTCGCAGGTACCTGCCAAGCACCTCCGCTCCTCGGCACCCCCGCGCCTCGTATCTCCGCGGGGCCAGGGGGAGCGGGGGAGCCCCGGAGAGTTCCGCGGGATGCGGCGCTTTCTGCAGTGCGGCCTCCCCGGGGCAGCGGCGGAGGGCGAGGCGCCCTCTTCCCGTCCCAGCCTCGCCCCCACGGCTTGGAGCTGTGCCCGGGAACACGGCGGGGATGGAGGCTGCCAGCTGGCGGGGAGCGACATGGGCGGTCAGCGCTGCCTGGCCCCGGCTTTTCCTTTAAGGCAGGAACGGGGCTGCTCTGCGCCCAAGCCGCAGCTCCGCGGGCAGAGATGTTGTGGATTTTTTTCCGCCTTAAAACAGATGTTTGCGTTTCAGTTTGCTGTCACGGCGGTAGAACTGAGTGAAAATGTAACTCGGGAATAACAGAAAGGATAAAGCACGTTCAGCAGTTTGTGCAGGGCCAGGAGTTGGACTCGGTGATCCTTGCGGGTCCCTTCCAACTCAGCATAATCTGTGACTCTATATGGACTTGCTGACTAGATTGAAATGTGAATTTTTTAGGAAAAAATTCTTCCCTGTGAGAGTGGTGAGACCCTAGCAAAGGTTTCTCAGAGCAGCTGTGGCTGCCCCATCCCCAGAGGTGTCCAAGGCCAGGTTGGACGGGGCTTGGAGCAACCTGGGATAGTGAAAGGACGCCCTGCCCATGGCAGGTGGGTTGGAATGAAATGATCCTTCCATCCCAAACCATTTTATGATTCTGTGAAGTGGATTGGGACAAGTGGTTGACTGAAATCATAAGGACATTTAATCAACAGCATGGTACTCAGGTGTCTGAAGATTGTAGAATAGACCCCAAAATATTTGGGTAAATGTATAAATGCTGCAAGGGTTGATTTCCCTTCTTCATCAAATCACCATGACAGTTTCTGTGTGTATTTTCTGAAAGAAAGGTGTATGTGCCACTAAATACACTTTCTGCTGTTTTTAGGCAGCAATCTTACAAGATGCAAGTGGATGCCTCAGTTCCCACTGTAGCTGTTAAGTCATCTTAATTGTATTTTTTCGCTCTTGGTTCTCAAAGGTGCTTTGTGAAAACTACCTGATGAACTGTGAGTTCATCATATCCTAGTGTGTGTCATATTAGTTCCTTTTTTTTTCCATGAGCAATTCTTTTTGTAGGGACGTTGGCTTTTTTGTAGCAAAGCAGTATTTGAAAACAAGCCAAGGTTAATTTGGAGATTGGGAGGCAACCCAAAGTCTGTGTTGCATAAGGAGTCATGAGACTTTAAGATAGAAAGTAGGGAGGACTTATTAGAAATTTAAAGTGAGTTGTATAAGGTACAAAGTATCAGTAATGCCTGGAAGTATGTACTTTGATGTACGCTGTTTACAACAGCAGTGACTAGAATTCTCCTGGCTTTGTCTCCCTGCTTTCTGTCGTGGCAGGTTAGTGCTGTAATGACATAGAGATTCAAAAGTTCTTATCTTTTAAGGTTTGGACTGTATGCAGCTCCCAACCGTATGAAAACACAGGCATCAAACAAACTCAAGTCCGAAGGCAGTATGAGAATTCTTCTTGCAACTTGTTTTATGTGCCCCACAAAGCATTATCCTGAAACTGAAGCAAACATATCCTACCATTAAAAAAATAGGTATTCTTTACGTGTAATGTGAACACTAGAAAGAACACTAGAAAGTCTGCCTACACAAAAGAGACTGTACAGCCACAAAGCTGTTAATATTTTTTATAGTCTTAATTTCAACAAGTTGTGGTTTTAGAGACTACTTCTAGTGGCCTTAAATCGTTGGCATTATAGAACAGTCTTGCCTGGGTTACCTCTATAAACCTTTATTCTGTTGCATGCATTGCTTACAACTGATGTGCCAAAGTTCTCCCTGCTGGTTCAACCTACTGGGCTGCTTAGAATCTGTGAACTCCAGGGTAACCAGGGCTCTAACTCAGCATAACTTCTGTGTCTCTCAGTGAACCAAGTGAAATGTGGTCGGTGTTTCAAGGTAACATAAATATTAGTGGCTTTAAAAAGTCACTGTATGTACTGGAGGGGTCTCAAGAGCTGTGTCTCCTGTTGAAACAGAGTTATCAGTATCCAGCCCCCAAATTTTGTAGTCTTAGAAATACAGTAATCAGAATTCATAAATGGTGCAGTGAAATTGTTGAGCAGTGAAATTGTTTTCTTTGACTGATTTAAAACTGAGCAAAATATCAGGTAGGAGACATGTAATAAATAAGCAGTGGAAAATACACTGAGAACAGTTTCTACAAATCAAACTATTTGATTTAAGAAGATGTTTCTTTGGCTTACAATACTTTAAACAAAGTTAAATTGCTAACTCCCCTGTAAGTTTCTGAACATCATGTTGTGTTTGTAACCGCTTACATAGTGTCTTTTAAAATGTTTGTACAAATTTCAGTGTAGGTGAGGATTCCAGGCATCCCAAAGGAGTTGAATTTATGCTTATAGCTTTATGCTAATGAAGTGGTGAACAAAGAATAAAGAACTTTTGGTTATTTTGGGAATTCAAGTCAGCTAGAGTAGTGTGTGTTGCATATTAGTAAGAACACAGTGGAAATGCACTTATCCTGTCCAGTGTCTTTTATGTGGTTATTCCTGTACCTGAGTTAAACAAAGGTGTCTGTAACTCCCTGTATTCTCTCTGCCTCATCCAGGGCTCTGGGTGTGGATGTGAATAATTGTTCTTTCCCTGCCCTTGTGGGTTGCCTCTTTGGGGGGAATAGAAAGTCTTCCATCAGATGAGAATTTTGTCTGTTTACAGCAATTCACCCCTTTAAAGCAGAACTTAGGTTGTCACTGTAAGAATTGGAACCTCATCAAGTCTCTATTAGAATAGTGAAGGCTTTTCTCATCAAGAATTGCTTTTTGTTTCTCTCCACCATCCCTTCTCATTTATAGAACTTTCAAAGAACTAGTCAGGAGGGGTAGGATGGTGTGGATAGAGAGCCCATATGGACTTATGGCGGTTTAGTGCAATATGTGACTGGATTTATTGTTAACTGGTCACAATTTGTGACTCTGGTATTTCAGCTCACCCTGTTCCAATTTTTTTTTCTTCTTTTGTTTCCTTTGTGCTTATTTGTTTTCTGTTCTAAGTCCTTTACAAGCAACTGGCTCCTAACAATAAATGTACTCCAGGAAAAACTGAGACCTATGGCCATCAGGTGTCTGCAATTGGTGTACCTTTCCAGCTACAATTTCTCCAGTACCAAATAAAATCGGAGTAGTACCTTAGAGGAGCATATAACCCCATATGTGATGCAGATAAAGCCTTTTCTACTGGGATCTTTTTAGGAGAAAGTGGGAGTACACTCAGTTATAGGGCAGGTGTTTCTTCACATTGTCTTGTTGGTTTTTGCAGTAACAGGGTCATTCCTACTGTACAAGATGCTGCAGCTCTACAAGAATGGTTAACTTCAGCTTGGCATAGAAGGGAGGGGAAGAGGATGAGTGTGGGCTGTCTTGGGAAATTCCTTTATAGACAATAATGATATTAATAAAAAAAAGAAAGGTTATGTTGGCTGTCATTTTGACGGGGCATTTCCTGGTCGTAGGGTTTCTTAGGGCTTGTGTTAATCTTAGTCCTTCCATGGTTCAGGAGTCTAGAATGATGATTCCTCAGGTGCTCCTGCTTCTGTGATTTTCCATAGCTCTTCCAGACCAGCAGTAATCCTGGATAGACCCCCTTTTAGTCTTTGTGCTATGTGACGAGCTCTTTCCTTATGCCTCTGTCTCTGTACTGACACTACTTCTTCTTCCTCTCCTTTCTCCCTTAGTACTTTCCAGCAGCTACTCCTTTTTATAGCACTCTCTTCCCATTCCAGGTTTTTCTTGAAGCAAGATTGATAGTCTCAACAAGGAAATTTCTGAACCATGGAAAACATTCTTGCATTATACATGCCTTGAACTCCTCTTGTTAAATAACCCCAGACACAGCACTGTGATGTAGGTAGACCTCTGTATTTTCTGTGACTACCTCCAGAATCTGAAGTCATTTTGCCATCTACTTGTTCTTATGTTCTGTGAGATGTAATGGTTGGACAGTCATGAACATGGTGGTGGTGGTTTAAACATAGAGGGTTTTTAATTTCTGATGTTGATGTTGTCTGTCTTTTCCTTTCAGAAACCAGATGTCCTGACCACCGGTGCTGGGAACCCCGTAGGGGATAAGCTGAATGTTCTGACAGTGGGGCCACGTGGACCTCTGCTTGTCCAAGATGTTGTTTTCACTGATGAGATGGCTCATTTTGACAGGGAGAGGATTCCTGAAAGAGTTGTGCATGCAAAGGGGGCAGGTATGCTTAAAATCATGTATTTTCTCTATACAGAATTAGACTTCAAGAGCTTTTGAGTTAACATGTAGATTGTGACACAGAAATTACATGGTTATCTGTAATTTAGTGTTACCAGTTACAGTAAATCTACATAAACAGCAGTGGTAAGGCCTGGTTTAAAAGAAATCAGTGCCAAAACTTGAAGCATTGAAAAATCGTTTACAAAAATGAGAGAATGTGTGGTTATAGCCCTTTGAGTTTTACAGTATTTGCTGTGGTCTCTGCTTCCTCTCTCTATTTCTCCCCATCTCTATTTCAATGTTTTTTTGCATAGTATTTAATAGAGAGTCTGGCTTTGTCTTCTGATATATCTGTCTGCCAAAGCAAGCTGGTGATCTAATATTTAAATTTAAAAAACCTAAATCTTTTAAAAAATCATTATTGATCTTAGCAGGGTAGAATTGGTACCTTGATTTTAGTTACGTATTGCCCTAGAAGGAGCAAATATGGGGCTGCATTTATGCATGTGAATGTACATGGGAAAAGTTCCTCTGTGGGGGTGGGAAGAGTTTTGTTGCCTCACCCAGCTTACAGGTGGACCAAAAATTCTGCAACACATAGCAGGATTAAAGAAATCCATATCTTGCTCCGAGATAAATACACAGATCTTGGCAGAAGAGCATCTTCTGTACTGCTGCTGGGAGCTGCTAACAATCAGTTAAGGAGGAGAGAATGAGCTCGGTGCAAACAGCAGTTCGTGTTAAATAAGTTTCATTTTGTGAAAGTAAATCAAAAGTTGAGTGCATGGATGTCATCTGTGTTTAAACTGCTGTATTTTCATGTTTCCTTCTTGACTTAAAGTTGTGTGTTGGACCACAACAGAATAACAGACATGCTGTGAGTGGAAGGAAGGTACCTAGATCTGATATTTTGAAATTCCTGTTCTTCAGGAGCCTTTGGCTATTTTGAAGTCACTCATGATATCACCCAGTACACCAAGGCAAAAGTGTTTGAACACATTGGGAAAAGAACTCCAATTGCCATTCGGTTCTCCACTGTTGGTAAGGCTCTAAAGTTTTTGTGTGTCTTTTCCATGTGTGCCCTGACAGCAGGGTTTGCATTGTGGGGCACTTGAGGTCCTTTCAAATGATTTCTGCCAGCCAGTTCCTCTTCTCTGAATTTCATTTAAAGGCAAGACCTTCAACAGCCTCTGCATCTTTCTGTCAGAGCTCTCTGGAGGCACTTTTCTGCCTGAAATGTGAGAGGGAGCATAGCCCAAGCTGTTTTTTTCTGACAGAAAGCTTGCTTTGTTTCTGGCTGGATCACAATCAACACTTGAAAGTTAAATACCTGTAATCTCTAATGCTGTAGGAATGTTTTGGGCATGAATTATGTAACCTAAATACCGTGCAAAGAAAATTAAACAATCTTCCATAAATAAACTGGTTTCTTGAAGATCAGAGTGCACAAATTAGTAAAATCCTAAAGCTCTAGCAAAATCCTATTAGTTAAAACATGCATTGTGATCAATATCTTGTCTGATAGAAAAATTGTAATTCCTAATGTGTACGTATTTGAAAGAAAAGAAATCCTACGGAAGATTCAGTTCTGGAAGTATTGGAGAGAAAAAAATAGTCCAGCAAGGCTCAAGGAGCTGCTGAGTTTGGCCTATTGGCTGTTCCCTGTGTTAAATCCCGTAGGAGTTAAGTGTTGTGCAGGGTAAGGACATGGATCTGGCTTGGATCTGTGGACTGCTGCTGGAGCAGGCTGTTGCATCCTTCCCTTCCCTTTCCCTGCTCTGTTTGGACACGTTTCTCCCGTGTTGTTCTGGAATACACACATTTTTTTAACGAGAGAATGAGCGTCCTACTGATTTCATCACAGTGTTCAGCATCAGCTGTTCTGAGCACTTCTGGAACACTTCTGCCCAGGTGTTGTGCCAGGCACTTTTTGCTCTGGTGTAAATTCCCATTGAAAATACCATCCTGGATGAAGCAGGAGGAATGAAAAGGATTACAATCTCCCATAGTTCCTTTTTATTAGGCACGCTGGTTAGATTGCTACCTTCTAAATGAGAGCTTTCCCACTGGGATTTGGTGCACAGAAACAAATGTGGTTTTAGATGATTCAGCCTTATAATCTGATGATGTCTCTATTAGTGATAATGCAAATTCCACTCTTAATTGGTTCAAGTGGATATACTTGTTTTTTCCTTCTTTTAACTGTGGCCTGAATGTTTGCCTGGGTGTCTGTTCACACTTTGAAAACTTGCGGTGCCTGAAGTATTGTTGAAAATATTCCTACAATTCCTTGGTATAGAAAAGACTGCAATAAGCCCTGCCCTTTTAGGATCTTATGGCCTATTTTCAAGTTATGTGAGTTTTTGCTTACAATTTATATGCATTTCCTATCCTAACACTGTGTTTCTTCAAGCTGGAGAATCTGGCTCAGCTGATACAGTTCGTGACCCTCGAGGCTTTGCAACAAAATTCTACACAGAAGAGGGCAACTGGGATCTTGTGGGAAATAATACTCCCATCTTCTTTATTCGGGATCCAATGTTGGTGAGTAAGCACCAGAGATGAGGGTGCTTTGTGAAAGAGTCCAGAAGTTCTTTCACATCTTGTTCTTGCTTCACTGAGAAGCAAAAACTGTTGTTTTGACCTTAAACTTCGTTGTCAGGTGGCCTGAACACTTTTTACTTGGAAAGGTGTTATTAAACAAAAGTAAATTAAAGAACTAATGCTTCATAACTTAACGTGGCTTCATACTTTTCACTTTAAAAGCTTCTTGCAAATTCTTTTTATTAAATCTGATTTTTTTTTGTCTTTTAATATAAGTTTAACAGCACTTAGAGGGGCTTTCCTCGAGTGGAGGAGTTCTGCACAGATATAGTATCTCTGTATTCATTTATGAGTCACATATTCAGTAAAGTTCAGATAAACATATTTGAAAAATTCTACCTCTCATCTTATGAACCACAAAATGAAGGCATTCTTTATCTCTGTTTGCCCTAACTGTAAATGTTTGACGTTACCCTAATTTTACTGGTCTGTGAATGAACTTGGTTAGAGGGGGGCCATGGCAGTAGATTTTTTTCAGTCATCTTACAGCTTTGTCTATAATTTCTTTGTTTTTTTCCTTTTTCCTCCTCCACTTCTGGACAACTTAGTTTCCATCCTTCATTCATAGCCAAAAGAGGAACCCTCAGACTCATTTGAAGGATCCGGACATGGTGTGGGACTTCTGGAGCCTTCGCCCTGAATCTTTGCATCAAGTAAGCTTCTCCTTTGACTTTATTTTGTCTGATTAAGAAAATCACATTATTGACAGCGTGTTTTTACCTGTGTCTTTTCCAGGTTTGATCTAGAAGTTACATAGTCTTACATTTAATTTAAATAGAATTTAAATTGTCTGTGCTTACTTGTTCTGTGTTTTCAGGGAAAGTCATAACATTACCACTGGGTTAATATCTTGTTCTTCACCAAATATTTCTTGTGGGCATAACACTTCACATAGGTTTTAATTTGCAATTGTTCTTTGTGCAAAGCCAAAGCAGTTTTATTTCATTAACCCTACTAAACTAGAAATTCCTCAAGGAGTTCATAACAACATGAACATAGCTGCCAGTGATGCAGATGGATGCAATGAACAAACTCAGTCTGGAATGATCACTTCATCCTGGATCTGACGAGCCCATTCATCATGTTTGATCCCTCTCTCCAGGTGTCTTTCCTGTTCAGTGATCGTGGGATTCCCGATGGTTATCGCCACATGAATGGATATGGATCACACACTTTCAAACTCGTTAATGCTGATGGAAGAGCCGTTTATTGCAAATTCCATGCCAAGGTATTGATCTTTCCTTTCCTTTTCTTTCCTTTTTTTTTTTTTCCCCCAGTTATGTATTGGAACTATACATCACATTGGATAAAAACCATGAAAGTGGTGTGTGATTTAAGTTTAATTCAGACTCAGAAGGTTTGTGCTGTTCTTGTTCAATATCAGTTGCATGCCATTAACCAATAGGACAGGCAGCATTGTTTTTACTAATGCAGTAATCATTTACTAGACTGTAAAAAACACTTCTTTGGGGAACTGTCTCTTGTCATTGGAGCACTGTCATTGAACTAATTCCTATCTGGGAGGCAGCTGTAGAATATGCTCTAATTCTGAACTCAAATGATTGCAAGTTTGGATTATAAGTCTTGTTAAAATTCAGATTAATGATTTCTGTAATACTTTCTGCATGTTGTAACTGGTGCTACTGCTTTTGGTGCTTGTAGACTGACCAGGGCATCAAAAACCTTTCTGTTGAAGAAGCAGGAAGATTGGCTTCTACTGATCCTGATTATGCCATACGGGATCTTTACAATGCCATTGCCAAGGGGGACTACCCGTCGTGGTCTTTCTACATTCAGGTTATGACCTTTGAAGAAGCAGAGAAGTTCCCATTTAATCCTTTTGATCTAACTAAGGTATGTCTGAGACTGTTGTGGATATTCAGTTTCAGGTGGTTTTTAAGTGTATTCTTTATTATGATGAGTCACAAATTCTGGAGCTGAAATTGTAGTGATGTTATACCTGATGTTACTCTTCCTCAGTGAAATATGGATAGGGTTTAATTCCAGGCCTGGAGATCCCATGGCATTTAAGAAGTGTGATCCCCGATCAGAGTCACACCCTGAGCTCTGCTGGATTAATTTTGTCACGCCTCTCGTAGCTGTCCCTAGGAATGGCTTGTTGAAAATGCTGACATAAACTTGTGTTGCTCTTTCTTTCCCCTTTAATACTGCTCTCCCCGAGTGGCTAAAGACCTTTGAACTTGAAAGTGCAGCTCAGATGGCAAAGCAAAGGCCAGTTAAGCCAGTTAAGCATTTTGAAGTGGCTGAAAACAATTGTGCCACCAGTTCCACCCACGTTGTGCTTTCCTAGGCAGCTTTTCAAGCCCCTGAGGGTATTCCCTTTTAAGTATTCAAGTGCTGAGATTATGCTGGGATGATGAAATAAGTTGCATTAATACTCTGTATTAATTGCAAAAGACTTCTTAAAATAAGACATTTCTCAGTGTTTGTTAGGAAAAAAAGAAACTCAGTAATGGATTTTCTTAATCGAGACTTAAATCGGGCAAATTCTGCCCAGCAATTAAGCTGCATAATAGTGTAATAATATTGATTTTAATGGATGTGTGTTATGCCCTGTAGATTTGGCCACATGGTGACTACCCCCTCATCCCTGTGGGAAAGCTGGTGTTGAACAGGAATCCTGTGAATTACTTTGCAGAGGTGGAACAGATGGCATATGATCCTAGCAACATGCCACCCGGAATTGAACCCAGCCCTGACAAAATGCTGCAGGTAAAGTGCAGTGCACAGAAGGTTTGGCCTGATGAGCACTGTTAACTTTGCTGGCCGTGAAAGCATGGGCAGTGCCTCGAGTTGACACACACCACTCTCTTACACGTGGTTAATGTTGGTGGTAAATGTTTTAGGGACGTCTCTTCTCGTATCCTGACACCCACAGACACCGCCTGGGCCCCAACTATCTCCAGATCCCTGTGAATTGTCCCTTCAGAGCCAGGGTGGCCAATTACCAGAGGGATGGACCAATGACTGTTTCTGACAACCAAGGTAGTCATGAGAAGAGCTTTCAGTATAATGATACTGATGCATCTTGTGTCTTTTGTGACTTTCTCTCCCAACTCCTGACTTCCTGAGCTTCAGATTTCCCAGTCTTACTTGTGTATCCACTGTATGTCTCTTGTCAGTCTTGTGCAAGTATGGAGAATCAAAACCTCCTGCAAAGCAAAAGTTTGCTTGTGTAGATTCCAGAATTCCTTATCTACGTCTGGTGGTTAAGACTTTAAGGAAGATCATGGAGACTCCTTACACAGCCTCAGGCTGTTTTAAAGTAGTTGATAGTCTCTTAATAGAAGTGTGTTTCAATTCAATATGTGCAACCTCTGCTTGCTACAATAAACTAATTTTTAATTTTGCAAGCAATGGAGGGGGGGGAAAAAAAGGATTTCTTTCGGATTCCTGAAAATTAGAATGTTTATTATCTTTACATAGAATGGGTGTATATGTTCTCTGTTAATCCAAAAAAGGAGACTGGGGATATTTGGCTACAGGATGGGGAATTTGTTTAAAAGTATAAAAACCAAGTGAAGTTTAAGATGTGTTTTAAAACTTAAAAAATAGGCTTTTAACAGAAAGGAGGTTTGCAGGAGAATACCTGCAGTCAAATGAATTTAGTAGTGTCCCTAGTTCATGTTCCTTTGAAGACTTCTAGAAAAATGCTTGTTAAAGGGGGCTTAATGGAAAAAGTTCAAATTATTATTTATTTGCAATAAAGAAATGTCAGAGAAATACTTTTATATAAGTTAATTGCTACCTCTTAGATTTTGCCTACAAGTAGAAACAAACCTAAAAATAATAGACATGGCCTAAGCGTCTTAGAGAAATTTTTGTTTGCGTTCTTTAAGTATAAAGGCTGACTTTCCTATGCTCAGTCCACTTTATTAAACTGCTTTGCTTTCTGATTTCTGAGAGATTGTGAAAGGCAAGAGTGAAAATGCCAAGAGTAGAGCTGTCACTTCACCTCTATTCAGCAGCTTTTGTTCTGCCAGGGTTTGCCCAATAGTGGCTGTTTTACACCCGAGAGGAAACAAGGATGTGCTTAAGCTGTGGCTCACGCCTGAATATGCATTCCTCTGGGCTATGAATTCACATCCTTGCTGAGGGAGGAGAGAGAAATATTTGAAAAACAGGAACTTGAGAACAGCTGCTCTGTCCAAGAACAGAGAATAAGTTTATTTTTATGCAGTTCTCTAAGTTTGTTTTGTGTTTAAAATACACCCCCTGCACAGGGCAGCATTCAGATACGCAAATGACTGTGTGCATGCTGCCTTGGACTTCAGCCATGCCTTTGTCTGAGCACTGTTGTTGTGAGACTGGCCCGATGTCTTTATTTCTGAATCAAATCAGTTTTCCCTGAAAAAAGCCATGGAAATTCTCTTTGTAGTAAGTGCTGTCAAGTTCTGACTTGAAGACAGAAAAGTGCTGACAACTGTTTTTAATAAAATGAATCGTAACTGGGTAATGGATTTAGATTCTTCCAGGCAAAGGGCATTCTCTGTCTTTTGCATTATTTGAGAGTGCTGATTTGTTTTGGGGTGTGGGTTTTTTTGGTTTGCTTCCAGGTGGTGCCCCCAATTATTACCCCAACAGCTTTACTGGTCCCGAGGATCAGCCCCTGCTGNTGGACTTCAGCCATGCCTTTGTCTCTTACAGTTGTCTGAGCACTGTTGTTGTGAGACTGGCCCGATGTCTTTATTTCTGAATCAAATCAGTTTTCCCTGAAAAAAGCCATGGAAATTCTCTTTGTAGTAAGTGCTGTCAAGTTCTGACTTGAAGACAGAAAAGTGCTGACAACTGTTTTTAATAAAATGAATCGTAACTGGGTAATGGATTTAGATTCTTCCAGGCAAAGGGCATTCTCTGTCTTTTGCATTATTTGAGAGTGCTGATTTGTTTTGGGGTGTGGGTTTTTTTGGTTTGCTTCCAGGTGGTGCCCCCAATTATTACCCCAACAGCTTTACTGGTCCCGAGGATCAGCCCCTGCTGAGGGAGAGCCGCATGTTTGCTTCGGGGGACGTGCAGCGCTTCAACAGCACCAACGAAGACAATGTGACTCAGGTGGGGCGTGTGGGAAGGCTTTGTGGTGCTTGGCACGTATGAGAGAGTGTTTAGGGCGACTCCAGAGAGGGTTGGTGTGAAGTCTCAGAGTTTGAAACCCGTATTTTGGGCGTTGTTACGAAGAGGCTGTGACTTGTCTTCTTGCCATTAGTGTCGGGAGAAGGAGCTGTTGGCAGGTTTGCCAAAGAAAAACCCTCACAGATTGGTTGCCTTTTAAATATTTTGAGTATTTTAAGTGTTGCCTGATTAAGTGAAAGCTCTTCTTAGTGACTTGCTTTTGGGAATTTCAAAATCTTTTTTCCTCTGGCAAGGTACGAGAATTCTACATCAAAGTGCTGAACGAGGGCGAGCGCCAAAGGCTGGCTAAAAACATTGCAGATCATCTGAAGGATGCACAACTCTTCATTCAGAAACGAGCTGTAAGTGCCCTCTCTTGGGTTTTATTCCAGGTTTTCTACCAGTCTAGTAATTCTGTCATAATGGCTTATGGAAAAGAAGATCAGGAATTCTCTGAGAAGGCTGGATTTTTCTTAGCAGGAACTCTCAATACAGAATACTTAAATATTTGCCTATTTACGTAACATAAATAACGTGTAACACGTTAAAGTAACGTTTTCCTGGTGGGAAGAATGGGATAGATGTTGAGCATCAAGGATGTCATTATTTGTTTAGTTGGTGTTTCAAAAATCACATGAATGGCAGTGCAAGGTCAGAATTAAACTTGCAGAAAAGGTTTTCATCCTCATTTTCTCCCTTATGATATCTACTGCTTGTAGATCAAGAAATGTGCTAAAGAATACGTTGGAAATGGAGGAAGAAATTCTTGTTGTCTTTCCTGTTTTGTCTTCCTGCTCAGGTGAAAAACTTCACTGATGTCCATCCTAACTATGGAGCCAGTATCCAGGCTTTGCTGGACAAATACAATGCTGAGAGTGGCAAAAAGGTATGGTAATGCTTTTTGTAGCTGAATTTTGACTGGCTCTGAGCTATTTTGGCTTCTCTGGTAAATCAAATCGAGTGAGAAGTTGGTCTTGGTTCCCTTTGGATTTGAAGGCCAGAAGTCAGTGCACGTAGAATTACAAAATGCGGAAACGTTGCTCTAATAGCAATTAAATGTTGATTAACCAGTGTTGTACAATGAGTTTGTGTCAGCTGGGGTTTGACAGGTTTCTGGAAGATAACGGATGTCATATATAATGTGTTCAGGTTGATTACCCACTCCTTGTGATGGTAATGAAACATTTCCACAAGCCTTTCCTAGGCTCAGTGCTCGCTCCAAAGAATAACAGCTTTGTTGACTCAAGGATTGATTTTTTTTTTCCTGAAATTTCCCACTTTTATTGGAACTTGCTCAGAGTATTTCTCTTGGTTTGTTTTTAGGATGTAATTAGGACGTACACACAGTCCACAACTCGGATGTCTGTCAAAGAAAGGTCCAACTTGTAAATCTGCTGAGATTTGCTCTCCGTTTTGGATCCTTACACCTGCACAAGAACCTGTTGAACACATCAATGAATGTAGCAGGCTTGGGCCCAAGCACAGGAGTTCTACAGGCGTGATTTACTGAGCTTTCAAGTGCTGTCTCTGTCCTGGAAACCAGGTGACACAAGCTGCAATCCTAGTGCCTTTCAACACTAGTGCTTTACTGCTCGATGACAACATGTGGTGTTTTTTAAACAATTCAGGATTAAAATTCATTTCTAGGAGCAAACATCAATTTAATCAAAATACTGCTTCATTTTTGTTGTTGTTGTAAAACTTCCCTGGCTAAGTCACACAGGAGAATTTCTGTAATGATGCTGTGATTGCCTTCATGGATAAACTTGTTAAAAAGTTGGTGTTGCTCACTATTACGAATAAAATAATTATCTGGATGTATTTGTAAACACATCCCTTGAATTTCATTGTTGGCCTTCCAGAAGTAAAATGTTATGCAGTAGTTTGGGTAAAATGTTGGTATGTCTCATTCCTTATGATAGAGATGAACCTAACTACAAACTTTAATCTAATTTTATTCCCAATATCTATTTTAAGATAATCTTTGCTTACTAATGCTGTGTTGGGATATAACTGACATAAGGGAGGTAGCAAAGGATATTTTCTTAATCCATTCACTGCACAATTAAATTGATTACATCTTACAGCCCTTTCAGGGGTAGGGGGTTAAAGTGTTCCTTCTAATCTGTAAGAATTTAAATAGAGAATTATTAATACACCAAGTGTTTGAGAAATGAACCTTCAAACGCATGAATGTTTCTATCTGGCCTAATTCAAGCTCAAGAAGTTCCAAAATTATTCCCAGTGGTTGCCGAAATGGTTATTTTACTGCAATAATCTGCCATTCCTATTTCTTGATCAAGCCAGAGCTAATTTTCAGGATTATCCTTTAATTAAAGCAGCATGTTTATATGAATGTAGGTATCTAGAAAATACGTATGAAACCTGATTTTTGAGGTGTGTTGTAATGTTACATATCTGCAGTTTAGTTAATCAGTGCAACAAATTTTGGAACCCAATGATGGGATAATTATTGTCCAAGCTGAATGCAAAGATTTCAGAGCCCAGCCACTGCTCTCAACTCAGGCAAATGTGATAAAAAATTCAAATCAGAGCAGTTTGGGGGTGATTTGTCAATAATCACTGCATTTCTGGGGCTGTCTTGAGTTGTATTTTGAATTGGATTATTTCCTGATGTGGCATTTAAGGGTGAATTCCCAGGAATGATGGCAGGTGGAGAAGAAGAGATAGTAAGTGCTGTTCCACTAAATTGGAGAAAGCTCCTTGTTCTGCAGTTCGTTGATCTACTAACCTGTTGTGGAAAATTAGCTGGGGTAGAGGTGCAGTAAAATAATATGAACTGATAACCTACTGTATTCTGGGATTCCATTGGATTTTTATCCAATCAGGCAGGTGAGAGCTGTAAAAGCTGCATTATTGGGTGGGAATATTTCTTGCTGGAACAGAGAATCCTAATGAGTTTTAGAAAAGAGTAAACAAGGCCTGATCTTTTAATTTTGGTTGTGTCTCCTATGTGAATGATCTTGTTGTCTTCTTTTATTTCTGAAATAAACTGAATTTCAAATCTCTTGGCTACATGTTTTCTGTGCAAGTGTTTTCAAATAGTTTGTTTTAATCCAGGAAGTTTGTATATCTCTTCATCTCTTTTTCTGGAGATGGTGCAGAAGCTGTTGAAATTCTGGGTGATTGGTATCAGTTTCCAAATGTAGTTATTTGCCCTGCTCCACTTTGTTCCTGAATCCCTGTTTTTTGTTTCCCAGGTAAGGAATTGTGCTCCTTGTGCCTCATTGTAACATTTACAAAAGAGTGGATAAATACAGCTCCCAGCCACATAGTGGAAAGGGCACTGTGACATCAGCTGGGGCAGCTGTTTATCAACTTTGGCCAGGTGACCTTTGTCAGACCATGCCCATAAATTATCCTCATTAATAAAATGCACTGTAATTGATAACAGTCTAGAGGCTAAGCTAAAATTTGGGTGGTGTCAAGTTAAAAAAGAAAATGAAGCACTGGGGAATGAGGAACAGAGAGGAAACACCTTGTCCAGGGGTGCTGAGGAGACAGGGGATGGGCTGCGTAGGTTCTGTGTACCTCTTGCAGCTGCCTTTGTTTTAAAAACTCACATTTCAGCTCCACAGTTGTGCTTGAACGACCTGTGTTCTGTGCTAAACGGGCCATGACAAGTGTTGGACAGAAAATTTGGCTTTTTCCAGAGGTGCGGAGAGCGTTGGGCAACACGAAAGAACAGTGATGCTGTTTCTTCAAATAAGTAAGACAATAAATCCATTTACAGCCACTTATCGTGAGAATAAAAAGGCTGTTGACAGGACACAGCCTCACTTCTGTTTTGATTTTGTGTTCTGTTCAATTAAAATCAGACATTCCTTTGACAGGTTGTTGCAATATGATTTTGGTGATCTGTAAAGGAGAATTACTCAGTACTTTCTTATTGCTGTTTAAATGCATATCTATAGCAGTGGAATTGGAATGAGTTTGAAACTTAATGTTTTGGAATTTACAGCTTCTCCAGGAGAGAACCTCTCTTTCTCATGGGCCTTTATTCCTAGGTTCATCTCCCTTTTCCAAAATGTTTGGACTTGAGTATCCAAAAAGCACGAGGAGATTCGAGAACCACATCAGTTGAAGTGAGCTGTGCAAGGAGATGAGTGAGTTCATGGAATTGCTAAATGTTGTCTGGGGAGAAAGGGTGAGGTAGGTTTGGATCAAACTTCGTGCCTTAAAGATGTTGCAAAAAGCTCCAATTCCCTTTCCTGAATGCAGCTCAGTGTGGGGAACTGCCTATTAAGCAGTGTGTAGGTATCCATAACTTCAGCATCCAGTAAACCAATCGTGTTGTTTTGCCAAATATTCCATAGCTGTTACTCACCTTGGCGAAAAAGCCTGTTTGTTCTCTGTTTGGAGATCTGATCCATGAATTCCCACAGGTGTGAGTCACTATTTTCTCACAAAATGTTTTATGAGGGTGGCGAGGCCTGGCACGCGTTTCCAAGGGAGGTGGTGGATGCCACATCCCTGGAAATGTCCAAGGGCAGGTTGGACAAGGCTCTGAGCGACCTGGGATGGTTGAAGATGTCCCTGTTCACTGCAGGGGCGTTGGACTGGACGACCCTTTTGTGATTCTTTCTGTGCTCAGAGTTTACTTTGAGTTCAGTTTGCTGTGGGGATTGGGTCTCCAGCCCAGCACTGCAAAAGTGAATCCATCCAGTGCGTTCTTATCTCTTGTTGATAGCAGGTTACGGGGAGATCTGGAGTGCGTGGTCAAGCCTGACCTTGTACCCCTGGGAATATTGCAGAACTTCTAATCTGAACTGATGCCTGGGATCCAAATTGTGCGGTCATGACATGCAGAGGTGGACTTGAGCACAGCCTGGACTCCGGGACATCCAGAATTAAACCTAAGCAGTTGCTTTAGGGAAAAGAACTAAGGCTCTATTGTTAAGGCAGTTTTGCCAGATTTGTGGATTCAGGATGATGATTCCAGTTGTGGGGATGGATCAGTAAGGCTGAAGAAGATTCCCAAAAAAGCCTTATGTTTGCAAAAGGTTGTAAAATGGTGCATTGTTACACAGTCTGGGAAAGCAAATCAGGGCTAAACAATGAGGCAGTGGTGTAAAAATAACAAGTGAAGTATTTGATATTTCACTGTTAATGATGACAATTTTACAGCCTGGGTTGCTGAGCAGAACCTGTGTGATGAAAGCTTGGCCTTTGTCACGCTGGAATTGCACCCAAAGTCAAACTCCAACCCCAGAGCAGCTGGAAATCTCCCTGCATTGCAGGCCCTCAGGAGCTGGGCTGAAATTTATTTTCAGGTCACATGCTGAAGCTTGATAAACTCTTAGTTGTGCTTTTTTAATTTTAAAAAAGTGAATATTTTTACATCCTGCTTCCTAGAGCAAAATGGTTGAATTGAAGAGGTCAAGGAAAGCAGTATCTTCATAATTTCTTATAAACCTCAGAAATGTTCACCTTAATCTATTTCATTCAAATCATTGCAAGATTATAGAAGGCTTTTACTTGGTTGCTGTACTCAAAAGTTGGATCCAAGGATTCTTTGATTCAAATACTGTAAATCTCTAATGGCCCGAGTCAGAAGAAAAGCTTCATTTCCTGTTTCATAGCATGTGATAAACCACAGAAATCCTTTATATAGATTTGCTGTGTCTGGTGAATTCAAGTGCTCATTCTTTGCTCATTTCTCTCAGGTTCCTCATTTTAAACTTTGACCACTACTGGGAACTATTTTTTGTGTTGTTCTTTTTTTCCAGGGCAACAAATCCTTGTGTCTGTGATTGTTGATTCAGGATTGACACACAAGTGGATATGCTTTTCTCCAAATCCCTGGGAACCCAAACTATTGCATGGTTCTATTTTCCACACTTAAACCTTGGGAATCTTTGACCTTGTGCATGTATGATGTAAGAATTACTGAGGAAGGAGGATGATGGGAGATACTGGCTTCAGACTAAGTTGCAGTTGCAACACTGCCCAAACAGAGTGAAAATGCAAAATTCCTACATAATCCTAGCTCCTGTATTGTCCACAAGGTCTCAACAACACTCTTGACTTCGTGGAGGGAAGTTGGAAAAGTGGGAATGAAGAAATCTCATTTTCCCTGCTTTGCTTGTTCCATGTGTGCAGAGTCCAAGGTGCTTTAGACACTCAGTACTTTTCCTAAGAGATTTCATTGGAAAAATACTTCACTTTGAATTTAAATTTTCCATATTATTTCCAGTGGGAACTGTCTTTCCTGAACCTCTGGTTCCAAAATACTGCTTTAGGAAAAGAAGGGAATTTTGCCTGTCAGAATAACAGGAATCAAGGCTGTATTTTAGAGTAAGTCAGTTAATGTTTTGTATAATTTTCATCATTGTTCCCATTTAGGGAAGATACTCCACTGGTGATGTTAATTTTCCTTTCACTCTTTTTTTTCATGTACCCAAACTTTTTTGCATAAGATGTTTTTTGGGGTGTTTTTTTGTTTGTTTATGCTTTTCTGTTGGGTTGTATAACTCATTTGTACGTGTTTCCTTCTTTGGCCCCCTCGGTGATATCTTCCTTGTAAAATCTCACCCAGCTATTAAATATTTTCCTGAGGGAACGCAGGCAGTCTTTCATCTGAAGCTGATAATGTTAAGATTGGTCAAAGATACTCAGGGAAAACTTGGCAACTGCACTTGTTTGCTCTGGCACTGATCCATGTATTGCTTAGGCTTTATTCCATATTTATCCACAGCCCTTCATCTCAATCTTGCTCAACTTTCTTGCACAGCTTTCCTCATTTGGGCACTGTTGGGTCCTCAATGAAAACATTCACAGCTCTCTTTTTTTAATTGCATTTCAACTTGCAGGGGTCCACTGCAAATTGCACTTAGAGCCCAATGATGTTAAAGGTCCAAAAATCAAATTATGATCTTCAGAATCAGACCTTTCATCTACCCAATAAATAATTTTTAAAGACTACTTAGGGTAATCTTAAAAGGTTTTTTTTAAGTAGTTGAAACGTGTTTCTGTTGTGACTCCTGCTTTGTTTCTTAATTCTCCCACAGAATTTTTGGGAATTGCTTCTTTTACTCCCAGAGGTCAGGAATTGTACTTTGTGCTGTTAACCTCTAAACATATTTGCACTTTTTCCAAGGCAGAAAAAATGGTTTAATAGCAAATCTTTCCTGTGTTCTGGCTGGCTGTACGGGGTTAAAGGTTTTTAAGTTGTTCAGCCAATCATTGCACAAATAATACAAAGTCCATTTGTTATATCATCAGAAGCTTTTTAATATCTTTTTACCTTTGGAGATTTCTATTTATTAACCTTGCATTGTTGTTAAAAGTGGTGGCAACTGCTGCTATTCAAATGAATTTTGTTGTTCCCACAGTCTCCTTTCCAAAAGCTGGTCTTTTATTTCAGGATCTGAGTAAGTACTCACTGTAGTACTCACTTGAGACAAAGAACAGGCTTTCTTACTAATTAATGAAAGAGAATGCCTCCTCTCAAGGGTGATTCAGAGCACCTGGACCAGTCACCTTCTGCCCGGCACAGCCAAAATCTGATCTATTCTTGGTTTAGCTGCAACAGCAACTTCTTGATTTGCCCAGATGCCCATGGGTAATGTATTTTACTTTTGGTTTATCTTGCGATAGTATGATCACAGTCTTATATACATAGCAGTCCAAGCACTAGAAGAAGAGCTGTCTCTCAAGATAATAAAATACAGAATGGATGTGATAGCAGCAGCTTTGAGAAGTGAAGACCAAGAATAGGGCTTGAAGTGTTTGAGAGCACTCTGGGGCACAGACTTGGCAGTGGAGACCTCATGGTTCCAAGCAGCTCAGCCAGAGCAGTGTAGGGAGTGTACATGGAGTGTACACGTCTCAGCCCAACACAAAGTACAAAAAAACCCAAAAAACAGGTTAAGGGTTTCTGAAGAGAGTTGGTTTCAACCCATGTATTTCTTCCTGCAAATTGGGGATGCCTTGTGATGATGAGGATGCTCTAGAGAACAGTAATGAAAACACATACATGTTTTTATTCACTGCATATTGCACTTGCTGCAGTCTAAGTGGGATTTGTAGTTTATTCTAATTTATTGTGATTTAAGCACATTGCTGGAACACCACGTTCATTCAAAATCCTTTGCAATTTCAAATTCAGGTACGCAAATGCTGTATTAAGGACTAAACCCTCCATATGAGGAGAAAAAAAAACCAAAAAAAACCACAATCAGAGGAGTCTGACATAAAGTTAAGTGTGTGCAGCTGCACCAGTCCATAATCTGACTTGAGCCCCTGCTCAGGCTCAGAACTGCTCAGAAACAGTTAGCAAAGAGCTTCTCCCTCTTCTAACAATTTACCTTCTGCTCACCCTACCCACTCTTAACATCTCTGAACCAAAACCCCAGGAAATACCAGAAGTAAAAATCAGGCAGCTTCATCTCTATGGGAATCATGTCCTTCAGGCCTTATTCATTTTCTTCTGCCAGAGAGTCCCCTGTGGTCCCTGCCCCTCACCTTGCTGGGAATGCAGACGTGGCGGGCTGTGAATGGTACCACCCGGCCTTGGCTTTTATTTGTGCAGGTAGGCATCGAGCCAGAGCTCTCCTGAGTTCTTCAGGGAGCTGGGAGGGAGAGAAAAAGGGGACACAATGCAGGGCTGCTTAGGGGAGTGTTGCTGGGAACAAGGGAACGAGGGATTCTCTGTGCTCATTATCCAGAATCCCAGGATAAGCTGAGTTGGAAGGGACCCACAGGACCATCGAGTCCAACTCCCAGCCCTGCGAAGCACCATCCCCAGGAGTCATACCACATGCCCGGGAGGGTGACAAGAGAACAAGACAACTCTTGCTCTTGGGATTGCAGGTTCTCCTGCATCCTCCTGTCAGTTTTTGGGGAGGTGTTGTTACTCACTGCACGATGTCTGCGAAGGCCGTGAGCAGCGGCTTGCACTGGTACTCAAGGCCGTGCTTGGCACACAGGGACCTCACCAGGGGAGCCACCTTCCAGTAGTTGTGTCTCGGCATGGTGGGGAACAGGCTGTGGACAGGAGACAGGCAGGCTTCATAAGAAATCCTGCCTTTCCCATGTTCACAGTATTAGTACTTCCCAGGAATCACCCAGCTCACAATGAGCAGGGTTTGTAGCTGCTCCCGGCTCTTCTTTCCCCTTTGTGCTTTTCTAGCACAAATAACTCGTGTGACTTTCCTGCTTTCCCCCTCTGTTCTTCTCCAGTTTGTTTCCAAATTAAGTGATGCTTATGAAAGAAGCTACACCCCCTCCTTTTTGCACAATTAACCATTTCCATAGCACAGAGAAGGAGATGAGCCCATCCTTCATCAGTCTATAGAGTAACAGCATAAATAATCAGCAGAGGTGTCTTTAACCTGCCGTGGCCGATTAAAAACAGGTGCCTTAACGTGGACATTTCCACCAATCCTTACAAGCTACTCCTTGGGATTGGCACTGTTGCTGTCCTTGCATGAATCCTGCCCGTGTTCCATTTTCTCTTGTCATCCTGTGGATCCAGTGAAGGCTTTGAATGACATCATGAATCTCTTTAGGTTTTTCAGTCTTTTTAAAGACAAACTCATTCGTGCCTCACAGCTGTTAGTAGAATTTGGAGCAAGGAAGAATAGCGGAATAAAAAAAAAAAAAAGAGAGGAGGAAAAAAAAGGAGAGGGGGGGAAGAAAATTCTCTCTAGGGGTGAGTACTCACTGATGTTCAATCTGGAAATTGAGATGCCCGGTGAACCAGTCATTGAACAGAGACTGCTCCACATTGCAAGTTGCCTGGAGCTAGAGGAGGGGACAGGAAAGCAAAGTCAGAAACAGGACAAGGTATGTTTAGGAACTAGAGCTGGCACCTGGATTTGATTTTAGATTGCCCATGAATGTCTCACTGCTGTCCTTTACCTTTTCCATAACTGATTCCATCACCCTGTTAACCTGCACTTCTCAGCCTCCAGCAGGTTTCACCCTTAATGAAATACAAGTCTTGCTTATCTTACGCTTAAAATTTGTGCTGTATGGCCACAATTCTCAAGAATGGAAAAATATTTTACCTGAGTAGACACCCAGTCCAAATTCTTGTCATAGTAGATATCCATAGGGATGTGGTTCATCTGTGAAACCCAGACAAACCAGCTGCTCTCCAGCATCCTGTGCAATCAGATGAGAGAATTCAGTATTGGGTGAGCAGGTGAGGCAACAAAAACCTTGTATTGGCAGAAGAGTTGAACTTTATGAATTAAAAAGTAGGCAAAAAGCGAGGTGGTAAAGGAGAATGTGGAAAGATAAACACAGGCAGCGAAAGGCAGGCAGGTACAGAGGGAAAGAATGTGCAGAGGAAAGGCTGAAGAACCTTCTAAAGAGACATCACCTGAATATAAAATAATACGCCAGGAGACTCTTTATTTCTAATAGTGATCCATAAGTATAAAAGAATCTGATATAGAAGGTCAGCATCCAGGCCAAGTCCTACCACGATCAGAGAAAACAAGAAAAGCAAATCATTAGAAGTTACATTTGCTAAGTCTTTCTTTAAAACTTCATGTTATAGGTACAAGAGAACAATTTACATTCAGCTTTTATTGGTTTGGTTTTTTTATCTAGAGCAATCCAAGTTAACACAAGCTAATGCTACTTTTTCACAGCTTGCTGAAAAAATGAATCCGAGTATTCTTGCCTAGTAAGGAGCTGGTTTCATGCTCAGAAGAAAGATTGAAGACCCCCAGCTGACCCCTTTGGGTCACGGGAGCAGCAGTACTTACCACCCAGTACTTTTTTGTGTAGGCAATATAAAAGGTGTGGTAATGGAAGTAGGTGGGAAACAGGAGCGGAGGCAGAGCTGGAAAGAAAAATTCATTATCACTGGTGGTGCCATGGACTGAGTGACAGAACATCAGCCTGGAAGGGAAGGATCCTGAACAGATGCTCAATATGGAGAACATTCCAGGGAGCTTTAGGGCTGCAGGGTTTTCTGGATGATATCAGTGAGTGACCTGGGAGCCTCATGGCCTCAAGAGGAAAAACACAGGCAAGACAAGACGCTCTCTAAATTTATTATTTACTCTTGAGGACAGTTCCTGCTCCTCAGCAGGACAACCTGTGTCTCCTTACATCACCTGTCAGCACAGGGAATATCACCTTCCATATCCTCACGGAACTGTGGTCATGATTTCTTTTAGAAAAGAGAGAAAGCAGAAATAGGGGGAGTGTAGAATCCCAAAAATTAAAAAGAACAAAGACCCCAGAAACTTAATATTCCTTGTGAGTATCACAGTAGCCACTTTGCAAGAGAACAACTGACTGGTACAGGTTAGGATGCTGTAATAGTGTCTTTAAACATTTCTGGGCCTGTCCATTAATCTGAGAGTTCTTACAGACCTCAGGTTTCATTTTAGGCTCTTGACTGAGGAACAGCCACAGATGAGTATTTTGAGAAGGGGCTCCCCCAGCCCAAAGCTTTATCTGGCTCCTCATTCCTTCGTGAAAGCAGGGGAACAACAGGAATGCATATGCAGGGATTTTGTCCTTCCAAAAGGACATCTCACTTGCACTTAAAAAAACCCCAAGAAACCTAAACCAAACCAAAGAAACCCCAAATCCACAGACTTTGAATTCTACTGAAAGATGTGGTATACCATCATAACCCAGAGCCTCTGTGGAGGATGTGGAAGATCTGGGATAGGATTTCTGCTGCATTTTAAGGTTCAAATTCATAGTGGCCTCTTTTCAGGCAAGCTTCCTAAGCAGGAAGCTTCAGACTATTCTGGAAAGAGGCAAAAGGCAGAGAGGCAAATTAGGTTATTTTTGTGGGGTTTTATCGTGTTCTTTGACAGAGACACCTTCCTTCTGCTCACGTTCTATGGGTCAAAAATAAAATCTAGAAGCCCCATTAGCACCTCTCATGGTATTGCAGGAGAATGGAGATACTCACTGATGAAGAAGTATTTGTGTTGGTGATTGTAGGGCATGTATTTTTTCTTTTTGATCCCAAGCTGTGAAAAAACCCAGCAAAAAAAAATTGAGTGAAGACGAAGCAATTTGCACAGGTAATTTGCTCTTTTATGTTGATTTTCCAGAGGGACTCTTCTTGCACACTTCCCACAACCCTCATTCCTTCTGTCTTCCTCCTGTGCAGCTGCCCTATTACTTTATATATATAATATGCCTTTTCTAGAAACCCTCACTCCATTAATGTAGGGATTTGAGGCCCTTCATCAATTTAAAGACCTTTAAGTTAGGATAAGAATAATTTTGAGGATGGAGAGAGGTGAGTTTTAACTGGTGAATTTCCTTGGGTTTATGTTCTTACCACATTCATGATTCATTTTGTTAAGAATTAGATATTTCAAGGCTGAGTTATATCAGCAGTCAAAAATAGTTATATATATTTTCTCTCATTTCCCCCTCCTATTTCTTCTCTGATTCTGTACACTTAAATGGCAGTTCCATGATGGCATGGAGAAAAATATTTCACTGCTGTAGCTGCTGTGCTCTTATCAAGAACTGGTAAGATCTTCAACTGTCACTCTGCAAGTGTCCAAGCAGGACAAGCTGGGGACATTCTATGTGGTCAAATGACTTCTGTCCAAGTAGAGCTCCAGGAATAGCCCTGGGTTATTCAGTCCTGCTCTTTCTGGAGCAGCAAAGCTTCTGCCTTCTCCTAGAAGACGCTGACACACCAAAGCCACCCCTCTTGCTGAGCCTCAGACATTAATATTAAAATAATAATCCCAGACCAACTGCAGACCTGCCTTATATTGATGCTTACAAGTTATCTAATAATCATTAATTACTGAGTCGTTGCTCTAGGTCATTAAGGTTCTCCATAATGTGCCAGTGGATTTTCCACCCTATATACAATGCACTTACATCATGTCTAATTTATTTACATCAACAGCAGCTCAAAAAATTCTAAAAGGGACTTAATGTGAGTGTGGTGAAAGTAGAACCAGAAGAAATAAATCTTTTTTACAGAAACTGCCCTCACACCTTAGTTTTAGTTCTTTTTAGTCCAGCATCAAGGTTCTGTGGACTAGGGTGTCCTTCCCACACACCCCCACTGACCTCCACGGACAATTTCTTCCCCAAAGTGAAGAGGAAAGGGTGCATATCAATGTCAGGGTCCTTGTGGAAGCAGTTGGGTTTGGCGTGGTGCTGGGAGTGCAGGAGAGTCCACCACTTGGCCGAGGCCCCCTGTTCAAGGGAAGAGCAAAGTATGAAAAGCACGAATCTTTCAGAGCCAGAATCCCCTCAGTTCCTAACCCTGGTCCTTCCCTCGGTGCTGAACGTGCTCCACAGAGTCTTCAGAATGCACATTTTCACAGGAAAATCATCAAATCTCAGAAGTTTTCCAGGTACTCACAATCAAATGGCACATCACAAACTTGTGGAGCAAGTGGTTCCACTTGGTCTTCCTGAATACTGAAAGATGTCCTAAATCATGTTGTAACCAGGAAGCCTGGACCTGGAAGAGGAACAAGAAAACTTTGGGAAGGGAGAAAAACAGCATTTGAGACCAGGATTGTGTCACATTCATCCTTTGCTTTGAAATATCAAGATCTATTTCTCAGACACTGCTCCAAAATCACCATTAGAAAGGGACTATGAAATCCTGATGTTCTCAAGGCTTCCCCCAGAACATATCTGGCTGGAAGAATCCCAGTTTAGTGGGAGCTCCCCACAGGCAGAATTTATTTTTGTACCCAGATAATGCCTGTCTTCTTACAACAAAGTAAATCTGTGCCAAATGAGGAAAAAAAGGACTAGAAACTGTTCCTCTGTGTGTGTGTGTGTGTGTGTGTGTGGATGTTGATGCAAATCCATGCTGTGGAATTTGCTGCTCACCTGGGAAATGGTCAGCACCAGCAGAGAGAAAACAAAGGGTATGAAGGACGTCCCAAAGTAAAAGAGGATGAGCCAGGCAGCGGTATCCAAGAGCAGGATGTGAGCCAGGTGCAGGAAGAAGAAGAGTTGGTTTGGCTCCAGGAGTCCTGTTCTCTCGACGGTAGCACGCAGTTCCCGGAAATCTTTCACTAGCATCTCCTGGGGGAAGCACCAGTGCTACACATTCTGCTTTTAGAGGGCAGCACTGCAGCCTCATAACCCAAAAACCACTTTAATGGAGGAGGGAAAGAGCAAAAGATCTGGCTAAGAGAGCAAGAGCTGGGCTTGCACATGAATAAACTTTATCATTGCTCTGCTACAGCTTTGATAAGGTGCCCAGAGCAGGGGAGCCAGGAGCAGCCACCACAATGTCTGCACCCCAATCCCCAAAACAAATCCTTGGTGCTTCTTCCATCAAATCCTTGGCAGGTGGCAGAGGGCTCGGGTGGAAGTTGTGCTTTGTGTGCATGAACTTCCCATGCCACCTTGTGGTAGGTCTTTGGATGGAATTATTCCTGATATTTGTCTTCACTTTGCCCTTCCCAGGATTAACAGGGAGGGTTAAATGCCTCTATTAAAAATTGGCACCTACAGATGAGGGCCCCAGGCTGGCAGGCACTGAGGAAGGAGATTATTTGTTCTCCAAGACTATTCCTGGATTTTTTTTTTATTAGCTCTTTCCCAAAGCAAGGGAAAGAAGAGGTGATAACTGTGGTGTTCGTGAGAGCTCAACAGTGCTGTGCTATTTAGGTAGAGTTACTGTGATAAGAAAAATTCTTCTTCAGGAATCTCATTCTCAACCACACATTGTGGATTTGGACTCATATTCATGCATTGTTTCTAAGTAGTAGGCAAATAAATGTGAGGAACCTGGATCCCATTGCTCCAGGAGCTACACTGATACAGAAGAACAAGACCTAATCTCAGAATATTTCCCTTTAATCTCCTTTGGTCTGATTTATGAGGACAGACTTACATTTTTAGTGGGATCAATGCTGGGTTGGTCTGGTGCCAGCTCCCCAATCTGCAGTGTCTTCAAGTATTTGCTCACCAGCACCTTGTCAACATGGAATGCCATGAAGGCATCCTGCAAAAGCACCGGAGTAAAGGAAAAGGTGAGAAATCCAAATTTTGTTTGGAAAAAAAAGGGGGTTTTAATTGCCCTTTAAATCACTCCATCCCTGGAAGTGTCCAAGGCCAGGTTGGACGGGGCTTGGAGCAACCTCGTCTAGTGGAAGGTGTCCCTGCTTTTTTACCCTTTGTGAGAAAACACCACGACAAAAAGCAGCAACAAAAGGACTCCACAGTTTTGTGCAGTGTCACCCTTACTAGACTGGTGGCGTTAATTATACAAATTTTTTTAAAATTCCTCAAAATGCTAAAATGAAAGAAATCTGGCAGTACTAACTCGAGAAATGAGTGATGGAAATTACAGAATACAAAGCTTAACTAATACACAATTTGAAATTTACACTTGATGGACTGAAAATTATTTTTATTTCCACGAATATCCCTTAAATATGGAAGAAATTGTTGCAGCTTACAGTAACCGCACAAAGAAGACCAGGAGATAAGAGGAAAGAATCACAGAATAGTTTGGTTTGGAAAGGACCTTTAAAGCTCATCTAGTCCAACCCCCCTGCAATGAGCAGGGATATCTTCAACTAGATCAGGTTGCTCCATCCAACCTGGCCTTGAATGTTTCCAGGGACAGGGCGTCTCTGGGCGACCTGTGTCAGTCTCCAGGCTGAACATCTCCAGTTTTCCCAGCCTGTCTCCTGTGCTCCAGCCCTCTGAGCATCTCCAAGTCCTCCTCTGGACTTGCTCCAGCTCCGATCCCTTTTCCATAGGCTGAATCTCCTCATTTGCCGTTTTCCATAGCATAGGGCTGGGGAGTTTCGCACGGAGCAGTGGCACTTGGTTCTCCCGACCCTATCCCATACCCCGAGCCCCCCCGATTCCCATCGAGGTCGCCCCCCAAGCGCTCTCCGCACGGCCTTTCCCGGGTTCCCTCCTCCTCCGCCCGCATCCCGGCGCTCCCGCATCCCGCCGCCGCTCACCGTGGCGTCCTGCCCGGCGTGGCTGACGAGGAGCCGGGCCCCTCCCGGGTGCCTCCGGCAGAAGTGGCTGATGTCGTACACCTTCCTGTCGATCACCAGCCAGCGCTCCTGCGGCGCCGGCCCCCGCCCGCTGCGCTGCCCGATCTCCTCCCAGGTGAAGCGCCGCATCCCTGCCGCGGGGTCCCGGTCCCGGAGCCCATCCCCGTCCCTATCCTGCACCTCCCCGCCACCCCCCGGCGGTGCCATCGTCCCTCCTGCCCTCCTTGCTCCCGTTGCTCCAGCCCCGCATCCCCCTCCGCCGTGGCTTTTAAGGGAAGGGCCCGCCCCGGCCCCGCCGCAGCCCCGGTCCCGCCCTGAGCGGTGCGGGCAAAGCTCCTCCACGACCTCCAGTTGCTCTGACGTGGGTTTGCCCCCCAAAATTGCCCCTTTTTTTGCCCCGGTTCTGCAACCCCAGGACCCAAAGCCCCGCAGTACCCGGGATGGGGGGTACCTGACTGCTTACGGGAGTTCTCAAGCTCATTCCCAGGACAAGCTCAGACAGGAAAAACTTCCCGTAAAATACACCTGATTAACCAGAAAAGTAATATCACTCTGCAGCTTAGCTTTTGATGCTACAGTCCACGAAACTCCTGGATAAAACATTTAAGCACTTTCTTATGCTCTAATTAAAAAAACCCCAACAACCAAACCACACCAAATCTCCAGGAAATTCAGTATTATATTTAGAACCTGTATTTCTCTATGTCCAGTTGTCCAGCACTCACAGTGAGCAGGAGGCTCCCACAGAGCCCTCGCAGCTCTACTCTGGACGCTTCTGTCACCTGGGGTAAACCTGGGATGGCACACAGGGAATGTTGTACCAGGTTCTGGTGGCAAGTTGTGAAACTGCCTTTTCTTCCCCTCCCCCTGCCCCCTTCGTGTTTGTAAAATTATTAAGTAAACCATTGACTTGGGGATTCCAGGAAATGAGTATTAATTGCAAAATAACTCCTAGTGCCACTTTTCCTTTCTAAACAGTCACAACATCCACATAATTTTCTCTTTTCAAAACAGACAACACTCTTGAAAATACAGAACTGTGATTGACTCAATGGTTTCTTTCTTCCTTTGGAAATCACATGTTAAAACCCACTTCAGCAACAATCCAGATGCAGGAGCCCACAATTAGGACCGGGTTTTCAAAGCAAGTAATCAAAGCTGGAATTAATTTATCTGAGCTACTGTCTTTGATGATTAATTTGAATTAATTTCTTTACATTTATAACATTTCTCACACATCTACTTGCCTTTTTTTATTCCTCAGTGCTTGTTTGCTCTGGAGTCTGGTTGTGCTGGTAAGGCTCTCATTTGATAATGATTCTCCAGTCTGGATTTCAAAAGAAATGCTGATGCAAAGAAGCAGGAGAAATCTCATCTAGTTATCCCAATTAAGTTGTTTACACAGTATTTCTGGCTCTTCTCCTTTATAGGAAGGTGTGAAAATACTAAAGCTGATTTCTCAGTCCAGCTCCCAGAGACAGCCAGTGTGATAAGACGCCTTAAAAAGAAGTTTAATAGTTATTATCATCAGTCTGTTTCTTTGCTTCTCCCCTGTCACAGTAGGCAGTCAAGGAAGCACCTTTCCCTTCTGATTCCTGGGCTTTGCCATCCCTTTAGGCTCATGTTTGGTACTTTTGACAGAATGTGTTTTTATAACATTTGAGATAAGCCATCTCCAGCACACCAGCACACACCTTCAGGAGTGCAGCACAACTTGTTCCTTTTAGCTTCCCTCCTACACTGAATACTCAATATTGAATATTCAGCAGAAAAGGAGGAAGAATCCAGCCCCTCCTTGTCCTGTGTTCATCCCTCCTTAGCTGCTTTATGGAATTATTGAGGTAGAAAAAGGCCTCCAAGATCATTAAGTCCAACTTTCTCTGACCCTAAAATCCTGCACAAAGTTAAATAGCTACAACGGGGTCAGTACGACAGGCAGGGAAAAGCTTTCTCCACAAAGGATTTTTAGTATATGGAGCACACAAAATAACCCCAACCACCACATTTTCTGGGCAAAATTCCAGTCCCTAAAGGGGCTTCAGCAGAGATGGAGATGGACTTTTTACAAGGGCCTGGAGTGACAGGACAAGGAGAACAGCTTCAAACTGAAAGGAGGGAGGTTTCAATGGGACACTGGGAGGAAATTCTTCCCCATGAGGGTGGTGAGGCCCTGGCACAGGTTGCCCAGAGAAGCTGCAGCTGCCCCCTCCCTGGAAGTGTCCAAGGCCAGGTTTGAGGCCTGGCTTGGCGAGGCTTGAACCTGGGGATTTCAGGAGACAGGCAAGAGCTGTGCTGGAGCTTTAGATTTTTCAAGACTGCCCCCAAGCACCTAAGACGGTAGCGAGGTTTTAAGACCTTGCACGGATGTGTGTCAAACCCTGGGCTAACGAAAGCTTTAATTACTTCAGGACGAGCCACAGGACCTGCTGAGAGAAGAAACTGCCTGCTACACGCACAACACTCATGACATTATCACTGTGTCAGCCTGTAGATATGGGTCTGATAAAAATGCTGATAAGAGCACCAAGCTCTATTGTAGCAGCAGGTGCTTACAATGGGACAATCCATTTGGGAACAAACCCTTCATTAATTTACACCACAGCTGTTGCATCCATGTTCCAGTTTTTTACTGGAACCCCATGTTAGGCAGCGCTGATGTTTTGCAACCTGTCTTTTCACAATGAAGATCTCAGCTGCTAAAAAGATAAGCATCAAATTATGGCTTGACAGCTACCTGATATCCACTTGTTCCCTCACACATCCCATATCTTTATGCTCTGTAATCCATTCTTACTTTTCTTGCAGTGTGCCAAACCTGCATGATGATCCTTTCTGGAACTTTTATTTTAACACATATGTCTTCAAGCCTAAATGAAAAAAAAATAAAATTATTTGGGGCAAAGCTAAATGGATCTTTTTTTGCAGATTAAAATCTGATTTTTCCAAACTGAGCTGTTGCACTGCCTAAGTGGTTGATGTATTTGCTGACTCCCAAAGGAACTCCATTAGTTCCCTTTCTGCATGTCATGAATGTGGCAGATTCTTGAGAAAAGCTTTAATTAGATGAATGACACCAAAGACATGAGGAGGTCAAGCACCTTCATAAATGTACAAGCAGGAATTTCCTCTCTCCTAGAGGAAATAGACAGGAATACAAAGGAATGTTTCAGTTGGGTTGGAAGGGACTGTATTTTAGTCACTTAGATCATTTAGTCATTTAGATCACTGCAAATATCATCCAGTCCAACTGCCAGACCACTTCAGGGCTGACCAAAAGTTAAAGCCTCTTATTAAGGCTTTTGTCCAAATGCTTCTGAAATCCACCTTTTGAGGGGAAAAAAAAAAGAGCATTAATTAAGGTGAGCAACTGAGAGCAAAACATAAATAAAACTATAAATAAACGATTCATAATAAATACTTACACAAAATAAATTGCTCATAAAAATGCAATATACAGGAGAATGAAAGCTGCATCCATAAGTTATTATTTGCAGACTGTAACTCCTGTTCCTTCTTTTTCTTTTCTTGTTCTTTTATGTGGTGCAACTCATCAGAGGAATGTTCTCTGTTCATTCCCCATTCCCAGCAGGATCTGTGCTAGTCCTTGGAGTTTACAGCATCAAACTGGAAGGAATGCCATGACAGGGACAATTGAGGGTCCTGATGTTCTGCTGAGGGCTTTGGATGTGGGACTGTTCAGCCAAACTGGTGCTGTGGGTAAGACATTGTGCTTTTCATGGAGAGTTTTCACTGCCTTTTGTTCGTGGTCCTGAATGTTGGTCTAGAAAAGATTCAGGTGAGGAAGGATGTGATAAATAGTGTTTTAGTGGAGCAGCTGATATGGCCCAGAGCTGCTGGTAACCCTCTCCTTTCCAGATTACTGCCATTCTTTGGGTGTGCTCCCCAAGTTTTAAGCAGCAGAACTGAACCCTCTCAGCTCCACGTGATGTAATGTGTTCTTTCACAACAGCAGATCTTATCTGGTGCCCCCCAAAAAGCACCAGCGTGTGACTCAGGGTTTGCAGCACAGACTTGCTGAATGGAGAGTGATAGAATCTCCTTTCTGTCACACCACATCACACCCTTTCTGGCTGGCAGAGCTGATCATGCCCTGTTTTGGTGATAACTGCACCCACAACTGAGCCTTAACCCCATGAATAAATTATGGAAACGTGGAAGCATTCCCCCACCAACTTTTCCTCACTTTTACCAACTTAAAATCTAAGGAAGACCTTGCATTATTCCTATTTTCTTCATTCCAAGAATGAGCTGAGGAAAATGCTAGGTACAGGAGTTATGGAGGTGGCACATGCTGAAGTTGCTGCATAATAGAAGGGATTTTGTAACCTTCCCGGGGAAGTGATTTCTCTCATCAGCCTTGTTTTTCACACCTCAAACTTCACCATGACAGCAATTACCTACAACAGAAAGGGGAGACATAATAAAGAGTCACAGACTAGGTCTACATAAAAATTACACATAAAATCAAGTGTGTGATCACTTACTCCCACAGGAGGCATCACTCTCTTATTAGAGCAAGAAGTAGTAAATTCAGCAACTGGAAGTTTTATCACTCCCCATAACTTTCCCTCGTGTTATCCCGATTAATTTAGAGAGCAGCTGTCCTACAAGCACCAGAAAATCAGTGAAAGTATTTCACAACTGGAGTACCTCAAACAAGGTATTTCAAACTTGGTCTGTGAAATGAAAACAGAGTTAAGGTTGTGCTCAGTTCTATACATTATTTGAATGATGTCTAAATCAACCAGTACCTCTCTTCCTGCCTCTCCTCCTGCAAACACAGCCACTTTATTTTAGAATAAGGGTCAGAGGGAGCCTGAAATCCCTTAGAAATTCTTGGCTCTTGCAGGTAATCCTATATGACACCATTGCTAAACTGACCTCTCACCATCCAGGGTACCTGCAGTATTCTAAGCCGATTTCCACTTCACATTGCCAATCTGTGGGGGAGAGAGGGATTAATGTTGCTTAACTCCTAATTTCTTAGTCCTATATATCATAACCATAATTAGTTCCTTTCCTAATCTGCAGAGGGTGATGTTCTGATGAAGAGAGTGTTTGGAAAAGGCCAAGAGAACAGCCTAGCACCTCTAAATATGTTGGAATAATGAAGGAAAAGGAACAAAATCAATCTCAAATTATATAGTATAGAATTATGGAAGGAAAGGAACAAAACCAACCACTAATTATTTGGCACAGAAGGTGAAACATGGTTCTCAGTCACACTGGAAAGTCAGCAGAGAGGTTTCATAAGGGTGGTGATTATGTTGCCATCACACCACCGGCAATGAACGGGAAATGAAGAAAAAATTGGGATAATTTTGGTTGGAAAAGACCTTTACATTCATGTTCCTAAAGCAAATCTGGAGAGAAACGTGTGACAGTGTCCACACTAACTGCACATTTTCTCCTGGAAAGGAAGGCAGAGAGGGGCATTCCTTATATTTGTGCCACTGCACTCCCTCTTTTTCCTGTCAAGGAGAGGAACTGTGAATTTCAACAGACGAAGAAGCACAAGGAGATGAAGAAGTGCAAGGAGCCAGCAGGGATTTGCTGCACTTTACAGGCTGTGCCCACACTCTGCACAGACTGACAGATCCCATTTGTAGGAAGCTTTGTATTGGTGTTTGGGGAAAACTGGTCATTCCAACTCCTAACTAAAGATCCACCCAGCCTTCCCACCTGAGGTATGTCAGCAGGTACAGGCAAGTCCCATCAGCCAGTGGCTGAAAACACATTGCACAACCCTCCAAATTACCTTCCTGAGAAACCTCTTCTGTAATATTTGGGTACAGCACATGTGTCTTTCACTGCTCCTCATGAAAAGCACTTCCTTGGCATTTCCTTGCACTGACAGGCTCATATAAACAGCAGCTGGAAATCACATTATTCTACAGAATTTAAACACATACTTATACATTGCAGTGACTTTTCATTTAGAGAAAAACGCTGCAAACATCACCTGAAAATTTGCTTGGTCCTTTTATAATCGTTTCTTTCTTTTTTCCCTGCTTTGTTGTTTGCAGGAAGTGTCCAAGGCCAGGCTGGGGCAACCTGGGATAGTGGAAGGTGTCCCCGCCCATGGCAGGGGGTTGGAATGGGATGAGCTTTAAGGTCCCTTCCAACCCAAACCATAATTCCATAAAGTAGATTATTTCCTTTAACAATCTCATCCCTTTTTATCAACCACAGGTTTAGGGATTTTGCTGTGTGGTGGCCCAGATACAGAAAGTGCTTCATGGCACCTCTCTGTCTTCAAAAAGGATGATGTGAGCATCAGGGTTGTTCAGATGCAGTAAATTAATTTAATCACTTAGTTTCAACTGTCTTAAAATGTATAATCTAAATGATTTATGTATTCTTGATCAATAATCATGTAAGGAAGTGGACAGCGTAATTTACATCCAGAGATTATTATCTCACTCCATTGACAAGAAAACCCAGGCAGCAGCTTAGACAAGATGTTTGACCTCATAAAGATGAACAAGATGAGTCTGATTTAATGAGTCCTTCAGTGCTAGGGTTAATAAGGTTCTTTTTCTAAAAAGTCATTGCTGGAGGCAGCACAAGTTTTAGATTTAAAGAAAACTGAAGTACTTGAGATCTAATCAGCTGTTCTTTGTTTTCCTTCCATTTGTTATGGACAGTGACCATAACACTTCTTCTCTTTCATAAGTGAGATAATAGAGCTCTTTAAGGAATTGCATTTTCAGAAAAAGTCTGGAGAAGCAGCTGAAATAGAAAATCAAACAATTAAAATCACCCTTTGCAGAATTACTCTCTTAAAATTAGCTTTTACAACTTCATCGCCTTTAAGAGTGCGTTTAAATGTGTCCTTTATTAGCCCCAGGGGAGACAGAACATTAAAATCCCAGTCAAGTTGTTCAGCCAGCCTCAACGGAGAATTGGTGATTTCCACACTTAGAATTCTCTTACCAAATCCCAGACACCCACTCCCTCCATGAGAACAATTTCCTCACTTTTATTGAAGGGAAAGGAGGGGGAGCGGAGCAGAGGGATATAATTCATTCTGTCACTCAGGAGCCACTATCAAGATCAAAAGGGAGGAACGATATTTTGCAGCTGGGCCAGTTCCTTGCTCAACCTGTGCCTAGCACCAGCTGGGTTACCTAATTGCCATATTTCACCTGGATCCACATTTCATCACAACCCATCTTTTCTTTTAGGGTCTTTCTCCTCCTGCATCCCTGCAAAGGAGAAAGAAGAAGAAATGGGAAATCAGTGCTACCTAAACCACACAAATGATTCCTGCTCACCAAACAGAATTGATCTAAAACAATCTATACATTATCTAATTTGTTTATATTTTGGCTTGCTGTTGCTTTTGGAAACATAAATTTGTATAGGTGGCACGGGCACAGGACACACATCAACTTATTTCACATCCCCAGGTCCACAAGTGCAGCTCTCTCTGGAAACCACAGGGATTTATCAACTGCAACTCCAGTGTTGTAAAACAAAGGCTGCAACTCAGACAATCGAAACCTGTGCCTTTGAATATGTGTAATAACAGCATCTGTTGGAAACTTCTTACGTATCAATTAGGAACCTGAAAAGTAACAGTCATTAGAATAAATACATTCATAAATCATAACAAATGCTTTTATATTTCCTTGCACAATCTCTGCAGAGCTTCCATGGGTCAGTGACAGTTTATTATTATCCTTTTCCAATGTCATCAGATAAATTGGCTCAAGAATCTAATAATTTGATGTAGATACTCAGTTGCTCAAAATCCAAGGACCTGTCATCACTAATGATTATTAATTCTGACCAGAATATTTAATGCTGCCTTGGTTTTTTTTAGAATATTATTTTATGCTCTTCAAAACTAGCCTGTGCTATTGAAAGAAATACTGGTAAAAGTACAGTTTAATATTCCCAGTCATTTTTTACTCAAGCTTTTCAAAATTATGAATTAGCAAAGGGCAACAAAGAGTAAATGTTCATAGGAGTTTATTCAGAGTATGCACAATTTAAAACTAAGCAAAACAGAAAGTTAAAAGTTTTAGGGGAAAAATGCATCCTTAAAATGTAAAGGAATGGTGGAACTGAGGCAGATGAAGCAGTTCCTGAGGGAAGGAAAGACTCAGAAAGCAACTGGGAAAAGAAACAGGTAAATAGCGTGGACTTAAGGTGAATTTTCATGTGCAGTCTTTCTCCTCTCAGCTCTACATCCTGGGATTTATGGATCAAGAACACTCCTTTCCCAACTGAGACAAGACCACCGAGGGACCAATCCTAGACCTTTATTTAGATTCATGGATTACTGTTCCATAGGTTAACTGGTTGGAATGCTTTGTTCTTCTAGTATGGCATCTTTGGATTTTCCATGATCCACCTGAGGGTTAACTTTGGGAGGATAAAGACACATTTCCCAAGCCTTTTCCTCCAGCCCAGCGTGATGGATGTTAGGGGATATCATGCCACTATTGCATTTGACCTCTCTTAATTGCTCCTAATCCTTGATTAGAGGCCTTGGACTATGCCTGGGGGATACTTCTGAGGTACAAATTGGATAATCTTAGCCCTGAGCAGCTACTAGTTGCTTATGTCCTGGTTGCTCACAGATTGCAAACTTGAGGAGGTGGAGATGCCAGGCACCAAACCACTCCACACACTTCAAGTGCTGTCCTTTGGGCATGGAACAGGAAGCTTGACAGCCTCTGGGATTATCCCTGGGGGATCTGGATCTGGAAATATGGCCTTCACCACAGCAGGATTTCCCAGAATCCCGGGACAACGGGCTTAGTAATTAATCTGCAGCTAAAGAGGTTGTATCAGGGACATAATTCAATTTAATTTCCCATTGGAAGAGGCATAAGAGGGCTTTGGGAGCTGCAGAGGGAAGCAAAGGAGTGATTTAACTCTCCAAGGCTGTTGGAGTCAGTCCCAGCCACTTCTCGTCTCTCACACAGAGCAAGCAATGGAGACACCACATCCCCTTAGATTATTTATAAAATGGATTGAAAGGAAAGGCTACTGATAAGAGAGGCCATGTAGCTGTTCCTATGCTCCATTTCTTGGGGAAGAAGTGGTGGAGGAGAAGGGAACTCAAAGACTCTGGCCTGTCGGTCAGACTCTGAGCCTCTCCCCCTCAGAAAATGAGGCTCTGTAAACCGGTAACAAACGCCTTCTGTGGTACAAAGTCACCTCAAAGCTGGCACGTGTGCTCCTGGGCACTGGCAAACCCCTCACAGCGCCCAAAGCTATGCCCAAAAAGCAGGTGATGAGAAACAGTCCTGCTGTTTGCTCCTTTCTCCACATCATGTGGAAAACCAACACTAAATGTGGGTTAAGATGCTGAACCACCTTGTTTTGGCTTGCAGGCCGACAAGGCCTCTGTTTATGAGGTAGAAAAACAGGTGAGTCAAATTTTCACACTGTGAAATTCCACGTGGACAATGGTTCTTCTTGTTCAGGAGCTGGAATGGCTGTTCTAAATATACAGGTTTGAGCTTAAAGTTGTGAATTTTAAGTCCCATATAGTCCTAGCTTCCACTATTATTTCAAATTAACCCACCAAAACAAAAAAAAAATCAGAGCTTTCATCTCATATTTTCTCTCTTCTATGAGCTATTTACAAGTTGGAATTTTCGCCTGGAGATAATCTGGCTTCTTTTACCCTCAGAGCAGAGCTTTGGTTAAATGGCTTCAGGTGCAAAGCTGCTATAAATTAATCGTTACAATTGCACCACCTTTTCAGTTTCAAATACACCTGATACAAATTTAATCCAGGAGGAAGATGTTTAAGTCTGTTATTGTTGTCAGGTGGATTACATTTCTGTATTACTCACAGCAGCTGTTCCAGGGAGGAATTAATACAAAGAAAAGCTGGCCCGTTTCCAGGTGTAAGAGCGGAACAGTGCCACAAGGAGGCACACTTGGATCATTTTTCCTGATCTTTTCCTGACTTTCCCCTTGAGAACCCCTCCAGCTTTCTGATCAAATTCTCGAGGCTCTCTAACCTTCCTCTCATTAGTTGTCCCAATAGAAATCAATTCTAAACTCAGATGGGGAGTGAAGAAAGACACAGTGGTTTTCTCCAGACCCATGCCTAGTCAAAAATTCATTGGAAAGCCCTTGGTAAATAAAAGTTTTAAAGAGCTTTGATTTGATTTCGAGCCATAAGGGGAACTGTTGACCCCTGAACTGAGGTAAAATGCACCCAGTAGCCAAGCATTGCACTCCAAAATCAGGTGATTTCACGCTTTGGTTTTAAAAAATGTAAAGTATAATCCTGGCATGTATTCCATGGTCGCTTGTCCGTATTTCCCACCGGGGGGAGCACTTTACCACAGCCAATATTCAGCTATAGTTAGCACAAGAGATGGACGGCACCTGGAGCAGACAGGGGTTACTCCCAGCTCCAGGTGGGAATGATGCTAAAAGTGTCAAGCAGTGATCCAGAGGACAAACTGAGCTCGAAGATGAGCTCTGGGCTTGCCGGGTCCAAGCTCCACCAGTGGGAAACATGTTTAGAGGGTTTCTTTGCAGAGACAAGAGGGATTATCTTGCTGTCAACAGATTCAGACAAGAAAAACACAAGGCACACCCTGGTTCATGCAACTGAGGGCTGACAACACACTCATGGAAGACAATAAAACACCACATGAACCAGGCAGCGATGCCTCCACCTTGCTTTTAATAACTGAGGTCACATTTAAGAGCTTGCTGATCAAGAGAGAATTCCTTTTCCAGGAATCTCCTGCTCCATGAGGATTGCAGCGCTGAAGAAGCCGCAGCAAAGCAAATTATATTCCACAGATTTTTTTTCCCCCAAAGTCATGGTTTCATAGAGAAAAATGGAATGTTTTTACTTCCTCAGACATGGGGGAATGGTTTTAAACTGCCAGAGGGTGGGTTTAGGTTGGATATTAGGAAGAAATTCTTCCCTGGGAGGGTGGTGAAACCCTGGCAACATGAAAGGACTGCAGCTGTTGCTGATCAAGGCCCGAAAGGCATTGTAATACAAGGATACAAGGACAGGGAACTGGGCTCTGGTGCAGCTCCTTGGAAAAGCCAGCTACTTGGGTTTGTTGCCGTAGTATCTTTTATCTTGGCACACTGTCAACAATTTTGCAGGACATTATGTGGGATCTCTCCTCCTCTGCTCTGTAAGACACTGGGTGTACTCGTGGCAGGAAATATCAGCAGATTTTTTGGAGAAGGACAACTCGATACAGTCCAGCTGCCTAAATCCAGGCATTATATTGGATATCCCCCCACCAATATTTATTTCAAACCAAATCAGAGAAGGAAGATTTACCCAGAAGTAAATCCCTTCCCAAGGTGTCATTAGGGAGAGATGGGGGTGGCAAGATAACTCACACAGGTCCTGTTTACCTCAGTGAAACTATCCAAGGATATTCAGATTCTGAACTGGGGAGTGTAGCAAGGATGCAAATTAACAGTTTATGCAGCAAAAAGGGGATGTTGGTTAAAAATATAAGATATAAAATCCAAATATAATACACAGTCTTTTGTCATCAACTGTTTTTAAATACAAGTAGTTAAAATGAGGAACTCATGGCCATGATGCAGGGAATTAAAAGGCTTAAAGGGACAAAAAGAAGTTGAGATTTTTCATTGGAGGCAATTCATTTCAGAGAGATGATCAAACTGTAAATCACAGCCCCAGAAATACCTTGAGTCAGGGAAATGTTTCCTCAGTACTTTTTCTTTTTTAGGCAGTGCTGGATTTCATCTCATGCCGGAGAGCACAGAGGCCAGGTTGGCTGCCAGCCTGCTGCCTTAACACCCTCTGGATAATATTTCTTTTCTAAATCTACAATAAACATGAAACACAATTAATTCAGTAGAATTAACACTAATTCTGTGAGTTTAAACCTGCCAGCAGGTAAAAAGTGAGGACAACCCCTGGTGTTACTAAACCACAAAACTTGTGTTAAAAAACCTGTACAAGGAGCCACACATAGGAATTTATTTTTTCACTCTATTGCAGGCTGGATGTTCTCTGTCTGGACTTCTATAGGGCCTTTGGAATGGACCCTACAATATCCTTCTCTCAAAATTGGAGTGTTGGGTGGATGAGGAGTTGCCTGGATGGTCACATTGGCTGAGTTTTCTCTGACCTCACTGGCTGTCAGCATGTCTCACCTTCTTACCAAAGGGATTCTTTTTATTTAAAAGTTGGTAGGAGCAATAAAAACAAGAAGTGAGTTAATAAACGAGGATTTAAAACTACCCTGAGAGCATCTCTTTCATTTTCACACACCCACAGCCTGCAACTTCAATCCTTGGGTTAAAATCTTACATCACCACCATTGAGCAAATTTTGTATGCTGCAATATCAAACTTTTAGCTCATGTCCCACAGCTAATACTTAAATAATTATAGTGAGCATTTTGCTGGGTAGTCCCTGCCTGCTTTGCTTTGCTCATTGCTGTGCATGGCTGATGAATTTCTGATTCAGCAAATTACAGCTTCCTAATGGGGTGTCGAAACAGGGCATCAGAAGTCCCAGCTGGAATTTATATCCCATTTATTTCCCTGATAGAAAGCCAGATAAAACATTCCAAAATGGGTTGGTTCCTCAGAGAATCTTAGTTTGAAATAAATTTTTCTTATACACAGATATTTTAATATGTATCCTTTATGTGAGGGTTGGGTTTGGTTTAGTTTGGGGTTTTTTGTTTGGGGTTTTTTTTAATGGTGTGTGTAGCTCTAACACCCACTTCAACAAATATTAAAAAATAAAGACAAATTCTCTTTCTGCTTCACGAGGAGCCTCAGCCTGATAAATCTACCACTGCTACTGCAGCGGGTCAAAGAGTTTTAGGCTATTTTGTAATTCCAGAGGAACAGAAGAAGGTTAGATGAATATCTGGGATATCTGGCATGATGATGCAATTCCAAAGGTCCTAGTGGGTGTGGAATGAGTAATTCCTGAGAAGAGCTACCCTTTAAATCACTGTGGTCAGAGCTGGCTCTTCCCACATTGGATAAGTCACTGTGGATTCAGTCCATGTAAGAAAATAAAGTAGACCTTGTAATTAATCCCAATTGAATGTGGGTTTATTTCCGTCTTCAGGCATCCACTTTTGGGCACTGGAATATTGCTCTGATCTGCTGTGGTCTCTCTTTTGCCCTCTCCTGCCAGTTTGTTGTGCTGGATTCCCCACAGACCGTGAATCAACACTGATCCAACAGGTTGTAAGGGGGTAGAAAAGCCCACGTGAGCAAACCCCAGCCCCACAGCCACTGGTGTCCTACTGGTGTGCACAGCTCTGCTCCCAAAAACGGAATTATGTGTCAAGTCAAAAGGAAGGTCAAGCAGATTTCTGTGTGCAGCAATTCTTGCAGGGAATAGAGGCTTTGCTTGCATAATTAGCTGGTTCTTGCTCAATGGTCTCCACAGGGCTGGATTCTGGATGTTCCTATTAGATTTTTCAGGTGTTTTACACTATTAAAACCCCTTAAAAGCAATTAATAATGCTTTTTAAATTGCCTTTATTTTTATTTCATTAACACATGCAGGCTGAATCTCTTCTAACCCATCATACATCAGAATAACAGCTCCAGTGGGCACCTTTGTGTCAATACCTTCAATCAATAAAATGGACTAACTGACACAAAAAGATAGCTTGGATGGCTGAGCATGTTTTTAGAATGGAAAAAAATATCACAAAATCAAAACCTCCAATACAAACATATTTACTCTTCTAAGCATAACCACCCTGGTGATAAAATACACAGATAGTGTAAATAAGACCTGAGTGGTAAATATTTTTTTGGATGGAGCAGTCAATAGGGAGAGTTCGAGACCCCCAAGAACTTAAAGCATCCCCAAAAGATGTATTTTCAGATCTATGTATAAGTGTTTTCAGGTGTTTATTGTTACTTCCAAGAAGGAATGTAGGTCCTTTAGGGAGAATGATTTTTCTCAGACCAGATTCATTTTAGTGCCCAGACAAATCAGTAAAGATTATTTCACTTGATTTTTCCTCATCTATCTCCAATGATAAGAGGATATGGGGAAGATGTATTTACATATATTTATGTCTTTCTGAGAAAATAGAAAAATAGCCTGAGGGGGCCAAGGGTGCAAGTGAGGAACAGCCTCACAACTCACCAATTAGGAATACCTGGAGCTTAGTGAAATAATTAATATTTTGATGCAAACTTGCCACAGTCCATGGAGGAGTGAGGAATTTACTGAGGAACAACTTAAGGGCCCAGGCCTAGCTACCACGTTGCTCTTCTAAGTTTAATTACACAGAATGCAGGATTGCCTCTTCCAGCTCCATTTTAGAGAGAAATCAGCTCTAAATATCCCATGAAAAGCACAGTCCTGCCTGTATGAGTGTGATCCAAGCATGCCCAGGGGATGAGGCCCCTCAGGGGGACGGTAGGCCGGAAAACCAAACACGCCTCACCCTTGGGTGGGTGATAAGAGGAAAATTGCTCAGACAAAGACAGCTCTGTACTTGCAGGGGAGCAGAGCTCAGCACTTCAGGAGCTTTGGTGTAACAGCAGAACACACCTTCTGTGGGCAACACCTGAGGAAAAGGCATTTCTGGTGGCACGCTGGAATACAGCCGCCTGTGCTGTTGGAATTCCGTGTAACTATAACCTCTGTTTCTGCCTGACTCTCTCTTTATGGATGCACAAATTGTATCTTCCTTCAAGTCAGGAAACAAGTTGCCCCCAAACAATCCTTGCAGAGTTTTAGGCAATAAAACTGAAGCAATTTTTTGCAGGTGCGGGTGGTTAGAGGAATCAGTGGATAAATAAATCATTTTACACTTAGGAAAGAGGTGCTAAGCTGAGGTGCTGCTACACAGAGCATTTCCATTTCTAAATTCTTTTAGTCAGATTTTACCCAAAGCATTTTATCCAGTTGCATCCCAAAATCTGGGACCTGAGTGAAGAACAAAACCAAAGATACAAAAGAGCTTTTGCTCTACCTGGATAATGAAAACCACTTCCAGCTGCATCTCAGCACAAACTCCTGCAGCAAGCAGGATTCTGCAAAGCATCGCCCTGATTTCCTTGTCTCTTCCAGGTGTTCCAGGTGGCATATACTGTCTTTCAGGGAATATTCTCACCTGACCCCTTGAAGCTTGTGAACCATTTAATCGAGGTAAACCAGCTCCATTGTTAATCAAATAGATAAAGAAATTATTATCGCCACAGAGCAGCCTGTTGACACAAATAGAGACAGAAATGTTTTAATTAAAAACATGTTGCAAAAAGACAGACTCAATAAATAATGACATTCAGATAAGCAGAATTCTAATTAAATGCAACAAACCATCAGTTTGATTTATGAGACTGACAACAGAAAGAACCATTTTGATTCAGTCTTGTGTTAATTTCAGTGGGACTCGGCATCTCACCAGCACAGCTTTCAAGTCTCACGGGTAAAAAAAAAAGTAGGAATCCTTAATATTTATATTACCTTCAGCAGGACATCAATTTTAAAACGTCTTCATGGAGTACCATGAAATCCCCGAATTAATCTTAAGGCAGTATTATCCCTTGAATACTTATAAAATGTTCCTATTGTTGGAAATAATTATGGATGTCACCATTTTAACCAGCCTTGGATTTGGGAACACGGAATTGCTGCACGTACTGGTTAGCAGGGATTTCCAAATGACATTTTAAACACTTTTTAATAACTACTTTTTTAAACAGGACCCTTTTCAAAGGCATCTGTCAGCTGTTATTATGAAATAACCCAGTGTTATTAGTACCCGCACCTACACACAAAAATAGAAATTTAAAAAAGGAATGGAGGTGTTCTAAAAAAACAAAAGGCAAAAATAAAAGCTCCAAATTCCTTCTGCTTTGTATGTTGGGCTTGATCTTGTTGCCCAGAAGAAGGATGTTGGTGTCTGTAAACTGTGAGTTGCTGAGCAGTTGTTCATGGTGGAACCTCACTTTAAGATCTCCTACACCTTCCTCCTTTGGGTGTTTTGTCCACTGAAAGTTCTGGGTGTGAATGGCAGAGGAGGACAACCATGTGACCTTTGCTTTTATGGGCAAATTGTCTCTTTATTTGCCATTACAGGTTTCTGCCACGAAAACCTTCATGGTTTTGGGTCAGTGAGGTGGGTGCAGCACCACACGGGTTCTGCCAGTCCCATAATGGAATGTATTTGCTCTATGTGGTATTAGGAAATGTCATTGAATCATAATTTCTTTGCAAAATCAGCAAGATTAATCAGAGGTCACACACTTCTGCTAAAAGAGGCACTCACTTCAATCTAAAAATCATGAAGAACAACTTTATTCATAATTATCTTGTAATTACAAATTATACTAAACCACCAAGAGGTAAACACTTAGATAAAATTTAACATATATATATATATATATAAAAGCAAGAGTACCCTAAATACCCTTGAAATCTGGACCTACTCCTCAGTGCCTGGGCTTCTCAGTCTGATTCAAAGCTGGTCTGCATCAAAAAACCAATCAGACAGCACAGTCACCACTTAATTAAGATACAGACATGTATTTCTGCCTATAAATACTACATGCCATATCAACTGTACTCAAAGCAGCTGCTACAGGTGTAACCAGCACCCAGATTATCATCCTGCCATGCAATCCATGAACAGAACATAATAGCCAGGAAAAGGAGTCTACACATGATCCAGGACATGCTCCAGGCCACCTTGTTCTTTGCACCTTTATTTTATCTATTCTAGAATATCCCTAAAAGATTCCCCCCATCCTAATGTCTCCTCACTTCCTGCAGTTTTCCTGCTTTTTTCACTGATCTACTGAGCCAAAAACACTGTGGAGACCTTAATACTGAAAGAGGCTTGTGAGAAAGATGGAGAGAGAGTTTATACCAGGACTTGTAGGGACAGGATGAGGGACAACAGCTTTAAACTGGCAGAAGATAGGGGTAGAGTGGATGTTAGGAAGGAATTCTTTATTGTGAGGCACTGGAACAGGTTGTCCAGGGAAGCTGTGGCTGCCCCATCCCTGGAAGTGTCCAAGGCCAGGTTGGAGGGGGCTTGGAGCAACCTGGGCTAGTGGAAGGTGTCCCTGCCCATGGCAGGCGATGGAACAAGATGATCTTTAAGGTCCCTTCCAAGCCAAACCATTCCATGATTCTGTGACTGAAGAATTTCCTTTCAAACTTCTTCACTAAGAAATGCGCTGGCACTTCCAGTGAAGTTAAACTGATCAAGATGATTCAAGAGCTGCTTCTCCCCACTTTAAAAGCCCATCTCTGAAATCTGAGATTGGGAGCAGGAAAAAACAAGAGGTCCATGGTGGGGAACAAGGGAAGAAGGTATCTTTAAGCCACTTTCCCACTTGATTCTTACTGAAATTAACTTTGCCCAGCTCCCAAGTTCCTATGCCTGAAGATCCACACACAGATGGCGTGTCCTGACTCTTGGCAGAAGTTGTCTGGTGAAGGGATTCCCTTGGAGAGTTGCCAGTTTCTATCCATGCAGATATGCTTCCAGCCAGTGCTCCCCAGAATCCTTCAGGGAACTGCAGGAACAGGAAGTAAAAAATTACTTAGGAGGAGACAGAGTTCTAGTTTGTGGGAAGCAAACTGTAGTTCGAGGAATAAATGGAAAAAATGGGGTTTAAAACGTGTGGACATCTCATAGCAAAGTCTGATTGCTGGGAATGAGTTGAGAGGATTTAAGGGAGAGAGGAAAAAAAGCTTTGAAACTTTAAAATGTAAAGTGTTCTTAGAAAAATCTAAATAAAGTAGGTTTGATCTCTCCCTGGCCATTGATTTGAAATGGTTGCCTGTGTCCCTCCCTTACCTGCAAAACTCTCTTGTTCATTGATACTTACTGCAAAATATCTACAAAGGCTGTCAGCAAAGTCTTGCTTTTATACTCAATGCCATGCTTGTCACAAAGGCTTTTCACCAGGGGAGCCACCTTCCAGTAGTTGTGCCGAGGCATCGTGGGGAACAGGCTGCAGAATGCAGTGAGGGAGAGTTTCTGTAAGGCTTGGCTCACACCACTCCCTGTTCCAAATATTCCCCTGACCCAGATCATTCCCACTTTTTTTCCCCAGGATCACACTCACTGGTGCTCAATTTGGAAGTTCAGGTGCCCAGTGAACCAGTCATTGAACACAGACTGGTCCACGTTGCAGGTTGCGTGGAGCTGGCAGGGAAAAAGTCAAAAAAAAATACAAGATTTAGATTTTATTTTCAAGCAAGTACAATGATTGAACCCCAGCAACCACTGCCCACCCTTCTCTAGCATGAAAGGCAAGTTAAAATTGGGGATTATAGCCATATAGCCCTGAGGAATTCAACAAAGTCTAGGCTAGCCATGGTTGAGTCTTTTTCCCTTGATAAAACAGGAAGCTGCTTCAAACCCATAAGATGGGATTATACTGCTGGAGGCAGGATGGATGTGAGCAAAGTTCTATTTACCCAATCATTTTTATCAGACAATTTTAACGGATTTGTCTGATCTGCAGTGAACCTGCAACCTGTAGGGTAAAAAAAAAAAGTATCCAGCCCCATTTTGCTTCCCTTTAGTTGGCCTCAAAAGGAGATTGACTTTTATATCACCAGTACTTTTCTATGATAGGGAGGGAAAAGTGTTGTCAAAAATAAATCAATGCCTTTCAGTGAAAAAATAGGATTTTAAAAAATCTAGATGTCCTGCTTTCCAACTAAAGTTTTAAATGGCTTGAATATCACAGAAATGCTTGTCTGTTTAATGAATGGAAGGACAATCCTCATTAACACTGAAGCTAAGACTGAAGCTAAGAGAATAACAACGTTGTCTTTGTCCTATAATTTAGACCTGCAGACCCAGTATTCCAGAAGGAGGGAGTTTCTCACCTGAGTAGACACCCAGTCTTTGTTCTTGTCGTAATCAATGTCCATTGGAATGTGATTCATCTGTGACACCCAAATAAACCAGGTACTCTCCAGGTACCTGGGCAGATAAACACAGAAACCCTTGTCATATCTCTAAGTTATTTACCATTAAAACTTTGCTGTGTCTCATCTTCAGTTTAAAAAGCACTTTTCTGTCATTCAGGATTTTCTCTTCCATCCCTTTGCCTCCTAATTTGGGAGTTTAAGAACCACTCAAGTTATTTTTGCATTTGTCTCTGAGCAGACACCCCACCCCTGAAGTGAAATTGTGTCTTCTGGACTATTTACTTCTGAGAAAATTGTAGTGAGTGAGACCGGTTTTCATTTCATTCTCTGCAGCTCAATACTGATTACAAATACTAGTCCTGGGGGCTCTGGGTGTGCTCTGAGTTACCTGGACAGCCAGTAGTACACCATGAAGTTTTTAAATCCCATTAAAGGAATGTACATGAGGCAGACTCTGATGTTGAAACACACAACCAAGATCAGGTCCTGTGAAAAAACCAAACCAAGGTGAAAATCAGCCTTTCTTGATGAAAGCCATTCCACTCCATCCTCTCCCCTTTACTTGAACTGCAGCTTAAAAAATGTTCTGAGCAATGGATTTCTATTTATCAAGACTAAGCTCCATTCTGCATCAGGGTGGGTGAATCCCTGAAATATTCCCACGTAACTATCAATGACTGCAGTCAACAGCCCTGCCACCACACTGAGAGTTTTCTGATAACTTTTATTTATCTGCTAAAAGGCTAAAAAGCCTCTTCTAAACAATTCTCTCTTGCTGCAGCAAGCCTGGAATCAGCCTTCTCTATCCTTTTTCTATCTTACCCCACAATCACCTGACCAAAATGAGCTGAAGGTGAATACAGCGACATTTTTTGAGTTTTCCAGACAGTGAAGCAGTGCTTACCAACCACTTTTTCCTCTTGATTGCAAAGTAGAATATAGAGAACTGGAAGAAGGGTATGAGGGCAAGTGGGGCCAGCACTGAAAGACAGAATAGAAAAAGAGAGAGACATTTTTAGTTTCACTGCATCATAAGAATGATTCTTCTTTCCAGTGGAAGAACAATTGTCTGTCTTCCACTCACATCAACTTCCATGTAGCCACATAAATTCTTCCTCTTTTCTTCTCATCACTTCTCCATTTCTCTCCTCTCCCTTTCTTCCCTCTGTTTGATACACCCCCATCTCCATCACATAACCCAAACAGAGACTTAAGGGGCAATTCCTCCTCATCTGTACCTTTTTTAAAGTGAAGGAAGCTTCCTGAAGTGATCACTTCAATGAGAGTGTCTTTAAAACCCTTATTTTAGGGAGTAAATGCACTCATGATTTTAGGGGATACTCACAGCTGAAATATTTATGCTGGTAATTGTAAGGCATGAACTTCTTCTTCTGCTTTCCAAGCTGAAAAATGAAAAGATATTGAAATATTTACAAAAAGCACAGTTAAGTTTATTTCTTCGCTGTGTATTTTTCCATTGTTTTGGACAAAAGGTTTCTTATAATCATCGCAAATTTTTGTGAATATAATTCTTCAAAAGACAAAATAATAAGGAGGTAAAGCAAACTACTTCCAGAACTCCAGCCTGCACTGGATCAAAACTGAAGCAACAAATGAACCAGATAAACAAATGCCCTGAAATGCATTTTGCCCATCCATGGTGTGCCTGACTCTTTCCTGTTAAAAAGCAGGAAGGTATGAGAAATGATTTCCTACATTTTCACTCCACCAAACCCACTGGAGCACAAACAGCCTGCTCTGGGTGCTCACACTCCTACACAGCCAGGAGAGATCTTTCCCAAGATCCCTGACAAAATCCTTCCCTGCTGACTGAAGTCAGCAGTTTTCTACCAATAAGGATTTTGTAACTCTCATTCCAAGGACCTTTCTGAGACAGCAGAGCTGGAATTTTCCCCGTGCCTTGGAGAGTTTCTTGAGCAGCTAAAAGAGAGAGAGGCGTTATTTTAAGAGGCTGGTTTATCTCACAATGAGGCCATTTCATCACCCCATGAGTGAATAGAATTCCTAGGAAAAGGCAAATGAGCCCTTGCCTATCCTGATGCTATCAGAAATCATCATGAAAGCAGGGAGGAGGATCCATTCACAGTTCCTTTTTTTATGAAAGCCGTAAAATTCAGGATTAGGAAATCACTCGCCCCGCTTGCGTTCGGTGCGTGGCAGCTCCGCTGCTCCTGGAGGATTTCGGTGCCGAACAGCTCCGGCAGCCAGGAGGATCCAGAGGGAACATCTGACTCACTGATACCACCTAATGCAAGTGGACTGACTCACCCCTGGAGCTGCCTTCAAGGTGCTTGCCCTTACTTAAGCACTGATTTCAAGACCTTGTTTCTCAGGAGCTGGTGCCTCAGCACTGTAATAACACGAGACTCTCAGACCTTGGAACTCTTTGGGAATTATCTAAGAATCCCAGGATGGTTTGGGTTGGAAGGAACCTTAAAGACCACCTCGTTTCAAGGCACAATTTGGGTTGTTATTATTATAGATTTTATATATCATAAATATGTCACACTCTAGCTTTCTGTCATTAAAATCCGCTTTTCCAGACCTCCACGGAGAGCGTCTTTCCCAGGCTGAAGAGGACAGGGTGCATGTTGAGGTCGGGATCCTTGCGGAAGCAGTTGGGCTTGGCGTGGTGCTGGTTGTGCAGGTGGTTCCACCAGCTGGCAGATAATCCCTGTGTGGGGAAAAGGGGAACAGCAGGGATTCAAAGGCAATGAAATCAAGGATCGCATCACTGTTTATTGTGATTCCCTCACAGGCCACATTGCCTGGATATCAGGATGCTCCCACCCATTGTTTAGTTCCCAGAGAACATTCCCACCAGTACCTTCAGAACGTTTATCACCACGATCTGCAGCAGTCGATTCCATCTGGGCTTCCTGAAGACAGAGCAGTGCCCCAGATCGTGTTGGAACCAGCCCATCTGGATCTGGGAGACAAAAATGGATCACTGAGGAAACAGAACTCCTGGCAATAATTTCCAGCCCTGTAAGTCTCTGTAAATTCATAGTGTGAGTGCCATCTTCCTTCTGGTTTGGGGAAGAGACATTCCCAGGGCTGGGAATTTCCATCCAGGCTACTGTCCCCTAGAGCTGCTCAATCCCAGATATTGATTTCATCTGGAACATAGGGAAAGCAGCAAGGCATCACTGCAATTAACTTCACTGTTCCAGCGTGGAATTCTGTTGCTGCCATCACAAATAATTAATTTCCAAGTATCCAGCTAAGAAACGGAGTGATTTCCAAGTCGGTGGCTTCATTGCATTCCATATTCCCACGGAAATACGAGAGTGGAATATCTGCCTTAGCAGATATTAGGCAAATAGAAGAGATTATTTAAATAAATTAGGTAATTTGCACCTGCTCCAGGGGGATCTGAGCAAACTTAAGGGTTCAGTGCTAATAAGAAAATCTTGCTTTCTTCCCCCCACCTCATCCTTCAATTTCTCCTGCCTAAGGGCCACAAATCCCTATTCCCTCCTTGCCTACATTCACCCTGACATGGATTCTGCCCTTCTGTTGTTGAATTTAACAATCCAGCAGAATATCCAGAGCTCATAAAGGACCCAACAAACACCAGAGCCATCAGACAGCAGGAACAGGGAGCCAGAAGCCCAGCTGAGAATGGAATACTCCCTCTTTAGCTGGGGTCAGTGATTAGATCAGCTCCTCTCATCTCGTGAAAGAGCCAGTTCCACAACAACCCCACCATGCCAAGGGAGCAGCCTGTCAGCAAAATGGCATTTGCCAGAGACAACAAAAATCGTGACGTAGAATGTGCTCGTCGTCTTCAGCCAGATAATGGGATCTAAGGAAAGGCAATGCCTGGGACGTGAACGTTCCATTAATCCTCTCCACCTGGAAGAACCGAAGGCCTCTGCAGCACTGAGCACCTGTCAGCACTTTACCTGGGCAGTGGTGAAGAACGCCATGCCAGCCAGGAAAGGCACCAGGGATATGCCAAAGTACCAGACCACCAGCCAGGATGCAGCGTCCAGTACCAGGAGGTGAAGGAAAATCAGGAGGAAGAAGAAGTAATTTGGCCTCAGAAGTCCCATCTTCTCAATGGTGCAGCGCAGCTCACGAAAATCCTCCAAAAGGGATTTCTGTGGGTAAAGTGAGTATTAATGCACTCTTTCCTTTGAAAATATAACATAGCAGATACAGGAACCCCAAAGCAGCCACGGAAGACAGAAATGTTTTGTCAGCGGGGACTCTGTGCCAAAACCAGCACGAGATAGACAGACCTTCCATTTGCTTTGATGCTGAGACATCACAGTGGGGAGAACTGAGCAGGATCTGGGGCTCTGGAGCTCATTCCTTGCAGCCAGGAGTGGATTTCGTGATGCTGGGACAGTCATGTTTCCATGCATGCCCACCACCAGCCCACCCACAGGCGTGCTCCTTCAGAGCCGATTCCTGCTACCTCTCCTATTTTCCTTCTCCTCCCACGCTGAACCCCGAGCCATTCCCACTGCCGGAATCTAGGACACTCACCTTTTTATTAGACTCAAAGCTGGGTTGATCTGGTGCCAGCTCCCCAATCAGCAGAGATCTCAGGTACTTTTTCACCAGAGCCTTGTCATTGTGAAATGCCACAAAGGCATCCTGAGGAACACAGAGGGAGGGAGTGAGAGTGGGCACGTGACAAAACACCAGAGGCTGAGCCTCTCATTCCCCAGGTCTGGATTATAACACATAATCCTGCTCCCCTTGTCCATTTTTGTCTCTCCTGTCACTCTTTGCCACCGACTGGAGCTTGGCCCAAGGAAGCTGGAGCAGTTTCAAGAACCCAGATTTCATAAAAGCCCCTGGGCCAAGGCTGGTAATAAACATGAAAGGGTTTGATGAAAAACTCTTTACACGTTCTTTCATCTGCTTGTTTCAGCACAGTCTATCCCTAGAAGGCTCCAGCCAGCAGCCCTGCCCTATGGATGGGACCCAGGAGCAGGGAATGAGGTGTGTCTTTGCCATGTTTGGGAGGAGGCTTTTAAATCCTGTCTGGGCAACACTAAGGCCATAAAAAAATAGATGCTGAAGCCTCATACTCAGCAGCACAAACTGGGTTTCTCTTACAGTTCCCTCCAAGTTTCCAGACTGGTTCATGTTCTGGGGAAGTGGGTAACACTAATGGCACAAATGTGCCTGTCCAAGAGCCATGTGAAATCCCAGTTTCAAATAAAATATAAACCAGAGAATAAAGGATGAAATTCCAGATAAATCAAAACTCTTCTTTAGCTCATGCCCTCAGTGAATTTTCCAGAGGTAAAGAGGCTGGCCATACTCTTTTTTTCTTCCAGAAAGAGTGACTAGAACAAAATCTTGGTTTTGAACAGTCTGATTTTGGCTCTGAAAATCAACATGGGTGAGCATGACCCAAATACTCTGCACAGGTCAGGATCAAGTCCCTGGAAGAGGACAGAGGACTTCCTTGCAGCCTGACATTCCTCTGGAACCTCTTGGCTGGAGACAGTCTCCCTCTTCAGTACTTTAGTCTAGAAAAAGTCAGAACAAGGTGATTTTTTGGACATTTGAGCTTTTCTACGGACACCTAGTGACCCTTAGTAAGGAAAGAACAACTCTATCCAGCCCCAGAGGACAAGGGAAATATTTACACTGTGATTTTGTGCCCCTCATCCTACCGGCCTTTATAGATTTTTATTTACCTCCCTCTTGCAAGGAATTCTGATTCAATCCATAAGTATCTATACTGCAGCTTGGAAACATGAGCCAGAATCCTTTCAAGCAGAAACTCCTATCCATGAGATCAGTATCACAGATTCTTATCGCTGCAAGCCTCTCAGACCTGCATGTCCTTTCCCCTCCCTGCTCTTAGGCCCTGATTAGCATCTCAGAAGAGATTAACTTTCAGATTTATCACCTGCCACGCACGTAACTCCCAACATTTGACATCAATGCAATGTTCTGCAACGGTCTTGTCTTGTATTTTCAAAATAATCCCCACAGAGGAAGAAAATTCCCACTGTATGTACACAATTATGAGCTCCAGAGTAGTCAAGGGTTCTTGGAAAAAAACTCTGGATCCTGGATTTAGGTAAAGTCCTCCACAAGTGATTTCTAGAGATGCCTTCTAGTCCTATTTTTCTGTTAAAAGTGTGGATTTCTCAGAATGTAAGAACAAGCAGCATTTTTTTTTAAATTGAATGATAAAGATTAGCAGAACACAAACTGAGAGCAATACAGAAGAATGTTGCTGTGATGCAACACAAATCCACATTGTGCCTAAAATTTTGGCTACTGGCTGTGGCCCTTCTGTCCTCAAAGGGTTGTAGTACAGCTCTAGGTTGGATAACACCTTTAAGAACAAGTAAAATCAGATGGTAATTATTGTTTAAACATATTCACTGCGGTTAAAGCCCCTGGGTGTCTATAAATATATAATAATCTAAATGCAGGTCCTTGCACTGCAGGAGCTGGGAGGACACAGCTTGGGGACAAATCATTCCATGCATTCTGCACTCCTTGGCTCCTTTGGTTAAAGTCCAGTGGCAGAAAACTGCAGGAGATGGCACCAGGATCTCTGGGCTGGTCTCTGCTCTGCAGGTCAGTGAACCTGGGAGAAGCCCAGTGAGACTCAAACCCCTCCTTTTTCTTCCTTTGAGAACAGCAGGTATTTTTCTGCCCCAGTTTCAAGCAGGGTGCAAGGGATGAAATGCGAAACATAAGTGATCCAGTTCATTTTGGTGAGTTGGGAAGTGCTCTCCCCATTCCACACGCTGAAAGCTGAGGAATTAGAGAGGCTAAGCAACTTCTTTCAAGTCAGAAAGTCTTGTCGTGACTGGAATTAAATTTCCCACATCACAAGTTTGTGCCCGTGTTTCTAATGCTCAGATTTCTGCCTATTCAGAAATTCAGGGCCTCAGTCTGGGAGATCTGCTTAGAATTTACTATTTCTGCTAACAAGCAACAAATTATTTTAGAGAAATCCTCTACATCCAAGTTTTTTGCAGGAATCCCTGGAAGATCTGTGTTCAAATGTATTTGCAGGATTTTTCCTTATGTCCTGCTGCTTCCTCAGTCCACTCTCTGACCAAGCACGGTGACGGCCACCACCAGACAGGATTCCCACCACGTCCTCCTTCCCTGCCACTGGAACCACCTTCCTCCACCGCTTTCCCAGCTCTTACCGTTGCGTCCTGCCCGGCATAGTGGCTGATAACCCGGCTGCCCCCGGGATGCCTCTTGGAAAACTTGCTGACATCATAAACCTTCCTGTCAATCACCAGCCACTGCTCCCGGCCTTGCCCGCGGCCGTTGCGGATCCCGACCTCTTCCCAAGTGAAAAGCTGTGGAAAGGCTGGAACGGGTTGCGTCTCCTTTTCTGTGGGGCCAGTCTGTGGAGCCATCTGCGCTGGAATTCTGCAGTCCCAGCACTGCAGCTCTGTGTCCAGGCTGAGGGTGGATCATCCCAGCCTGCCCGTTATACAGTCCCATTCCAGGCCACTCCCTGCGCTTCCAAGGGCTGGTTGGCTCTCCTCGCCCAAACACACCCTTCCCACGTTTCCTCCTCTTCCAGACACTTGGACACACCCGTGAGGAAAAACTCTGTTCCTTCTTGTCCTTTCTGAATTGCCTTTGCAAGTTCTGGTTGCTTGCGGGAGCTGTAAACTGCTTCACTGGAGACAAATAGGAGTAAAGAGAGAAATTTAGGAAGGTCACCTGTTATCCCTAAATGGTCTCATCACCACCCAAAATCTTCAAGTTTTCCTTGGTCTTTGAAATTTTCTTTGTTGACCCTGGCATGCTAAATTAATGTGTCTTTCTTAACTAAATAATTTTTAATTAAAATCCTACCAGATCACTGAGAGAACACATTAAGAAATCATTCTTTATTTCCAATTAATTTGGCTTCTATATTGATAATATTTTGCATACAGTTGGTTTCAGAGTTCCCTGTATATTCTTGAGTCATTCAATCATCTAATTGCCCAAGTAATTAATTCATGAGTCTGTAACATCTAAATATTTTGGAATTAATAGCAGTAGTTCTATAGTAGTGATAATAATAACAATAATAACACTAATAACTGCTGACACCAAGTTTGGCTGTAGATGCAGAGTTTCTAAAACTGTGCTTAAAGGCAATGTTGATATAATTAACCTTAACACCACTCTTGCAGAGACCAAGTCTAAGCATCTCTGATGTTGAGAAGATCTGTGAGGTAAAGAGTTTTCAGCTGTAATGAAGAGCAGAGAGAAGGCAATGCCAAGTTTCCTAGGAACTCACATCAATTCTGAAGAAAAAACTAAGCAGTATATATGAAACATTGCCCTACTTGAGACTTAGCATTCTCTTAATCATGGTCGGATTTTTTAAAGCCAAAATTCCAAGCCTTGAGTATTTCTGAGGAAGGTACAAGGAGCAGTCCGTCCCCAGGGATTTCCATCCTACCCCTTTGTAATGTAATACTGAGTTAAATCCTGAATCACAAGTTCTCCCCCTTGTCCCAAACTTTCTATTTATGTTTCTGAATGTATTAGGTCTGCAACTACAAATATTTCCTAAAATGATGCCCAGTCCCTGCCTGAAACCTGAACAGCTACAGGTGTCAACTATTTCTAACAGTGAGTTTCACAGGCAATTCACATTCAAAGAAAAGAGGTTGTTGTGTGAACTCCCAGTTCTGAGAAGGACTAAAAACACTCAGCTCAATTTGCAGGCTTCGGGCAGGACAGCAAGATAAAGAAAGATAAAGAGAGATAAAGAAAGATAAGGAAGCCAAACTCTTTTCTTGACCAAGGCACCTCAGCAGGGTGAGGTGTTTTCCCTGTCTCCCAGCATGGAGTGGGCAGTCTTCTGGCTGACACAGAACTCTAAATTATGCAATTCTAATTCTTCAAATCATGTAGCATCTTGCAAATTAATCAGTCAAGCCCAAAACAGCCACTTAAAAGTTCCTGACATGTGGCAATGGCTGAACCACCCAAAGTAAAAGAGAAATGTGACTGCTGATATTTGTCAGAAGACACTGATAAAAGAATGGGAGGAATAATTTCTACCCTGCTGTCACATTGCATTTTGTAACTCTTTATCTTGCTCTAAATAAAAGTTGAGAGTGTCCACGCTAACGATGTGTTCATGTTCTGTGTGTGTGTGCAGAGTCTTACCTAAATCAGCGTTCAATATTTCAGGTGGTGGTAATAAAATATGCAAGAGTTTGCGCAATTTTCTGCAAATGAGGTTTTTGGTACACATGTGAAAATATCAAGTTACTCCATAGCTGGCTGAAAGCACAAAAAAACCTTCCCACGCCCTACAAAGACTTGTAAATGTAGCAGCCACTTGAAATAGGGTAAATAAAAATGTGGGATTTGTTTAGGTCTACGAGGAGATGGGGAATGAAGAGCCAGGAATGTACGGGAGTGAACAAATATGGGATGTGTCTGTCTATATACACAGTCAGTAGTTGTGACTTGCACTGTTAACACTGTGGGTGCCAGCAACCACCAAACTGGTGGAATTAAGTTTGGGAACTCTGAGATGATTGTTCTCTATATTAACAGCGTGCATAATATTTATTGTCTGAACTTATTTAGCATCAGATCCCATCCAGAGGGGCCTGTAATGTCCACTGATATTCCACTACATTAAAACCCCTCCCAGTGTGAAAGCAGACACTGTCTCTGTCTATCCAGGTCACCAGATCCCAGAGGCGTGTGGAAAAGCCCAGAGAGTGAAAGCCACAGTCCTGCTCATCCAGATAAACTATTGAGAAATCTTGTTACAGTGAATTTACACCACACTCGGTGTTCTGCAACCACTGCCCACACACCTGCCCAAATCCACGTCGTACGTCTCTGGGAGCTGGCACACGTGCACAGAGTCACTCCACATCCCTGCTCCTGTGACTAAGAGGCTCCTTGATATAACTTCCCAGATTTCCAGAAGGACTTTACGTGACTGCTCAACTGGTGGCTGCTGCATCAATGCTTCTTATCCCTGTCACCTAAATGTTTACAGCTTACATTTAATCCACTGGGGATAAGTGATCCAGAAATAAATCTAGCACTAGGATACCCTGGAGCGTCTTGGAAGTGGTTGGACTTGATGATCTTAGAGGTTTTTCCAACATTAGCGATTCTGTGATCTTGATTCTAAGAAAATCTTCTTTTCTGGAGAAGATCTTTAAGTTCTGAATGATTTTGTCATACAGGATGCCAAATTTTTTACAGGGTTTTTTGAGCCTTTTCTCCAGAAATTAAGGTTTTCATGGAGCCTCTCAAGGGGGGCTCCTGGGCAAAACTGGATGGAGAAGCTCTACTTTATGAGCTGTAGAGTCTCACTCAGAGTTGTCAGATAGAGGACAGACTCTACTTTATGAGCTGTAGAGTCTCACTCAGAGTTGTCAGATAGAGGACAGACAGTTGTGGGTTGTACACATCTTCAGAATCAGGTGTCAATAGAGGAGAGAGTTGGAAAAGCATGACCCCGGATGAGAATCTACACCTGCACTTTCCTCTGGAAGCAGAGCTGAACCTCTCTGCCCTGCCCTGGCTGCTCTGGAGTCATGGAGCATCATCTCTGATCAAAGCAGAGATGATCAGACATGCCTTTGCATCAGGAGAAAAGTACCTTTTAATTTAATATAAAAAAACTTTATTTTGAAGAGTTTGTCCTTAAGGGACTCTGAAATGGAGCTCACAGGATATTGAGCCCTTTGTGGAGAGCTCATGGATGCTCTGCCCTAAAGTGGCTCCAGGGGATTTACCTGAAATCCATTCACAGTCAGCACACAGGTTCCTGTGGACACAGCCTGTTTTTCTTCCTGGATTTCACGGACTCTCCTTCAAGACTCCCTCCTCTGTGACTGTGATGTGCCTCTTCCCAAACGCAGCCAGGAAACAGAAATGATCAGAATTATTTTACCTCCAGCACAAAATTTAATGGGGAACCCATAATTCAGGAAAACAGAAAGATCTTCTCAAGCCTTTCGAGACAAAAACCTTTGCACTTTGGAAAAGTTTGTTTTGGAAAGAAAAAAAAAATCCAGTAATTGCCTGCTTGACAAGAACATGAAAAGACACGAGGTCAGTCAGGAGGAGAAAAGAACCAGGTTTTCCCCTTTTTAGTATATTCTGGATTAATGAGACATCACCCTGTATCTCAGATGAAGCTACTTATGAGGAATACGATGTCCCATGCAATGGAAAGAGAAACCTAAAGCAAAACCAAGGTGTTTTGTATGGACAGAGTCAAGTTTGCAGTGAAGACCCTGCCTTGAGGGGTTTAGTTTGCTTGGATATTCAGAGCTTTTATTAACTTTCTTTCATTCCTTAATTCTGGTATCAGTAGTAAGTTAACACATGGTTTTTTCCTCTGTGAAAGCAATTTTTATATCCTTTGCAAAAGAGAAAAAAACACCTGTAAAATACCATGCTTTCCCTCCCACCTTTGGGTTGCATTTTACGGGTAAACAATAGAATCCCAAGGTGAATGCCATGTTAATTAGAATGAGGGCTAAAATTAGACTCTGTAATAAACCCTGTGAACCTTCTCAGCTAAAACTCCCCACAGAAGAATAAACTGCATTAAGACACATATTAATTTTTTTGCAATTGCAATGGAATTGGAAAAATCCATCCTTCAGCTTCATGAAAGCCAGAATCCCAGGGTGTTTTCTGCGGCTTGAAAAACTAAATTCAGCTGATCTAAAACTATAAATTCTACAATTTCCCTCTCCCAAGTGCACTATATTTTTACAAAGAATAAGACACAGTACAATCCAAGATAAAATTGTCAAATGCCTGTAAGAAGCCCATTTTGTTGTCCTGCTGTTGTGTATTTGGGGTTGTCTTTTTCAGAGTAGGCCGCATTGTTGTTGGTTTTCTTTGTTCAGAGCACCCACTGCTTACAGACACTTCTTGAATGCTCTGCCTGCCTGAAATTTGGCATCTACAGAAGAAAAACTCTACAAAAGGTGCCCATGCTTCAAAGTTCGTTTTAATAACTGGCTTGTGCAACCCCAATTAGCAACAAAGCGGCCTAAGCAGGGATTACAACACCCACAGTGGTTCCACAGCCTGCACACAGAGCACCTTCCTCTGTCTGTCCTTCCTGTGGGCCTTGGGACACCTTCCAACCTCTGCAATAAATGTGGCACATCCTGCAACAATATTTGACCATAATTCTGTTCTCTGGCCCTCACCACCTGCTTCTGTCCTTCCCCAGGCACATATTTTGGGGTATATTCGTAGCAGGGCAACATAAGCATTTTGACTCAGATATCCATCTAAAATTTCTACATCCTCCCCTGCCCACAAGGGCATCACTCATGGTTTTAATCTTTTGCTACTTGTTTTAATTTCTTTTGTAAAATTTAGGGGTTTTTTGGACACTTTAGCAACTCCTACTTGTACTTCCACGACCTTCTCACTGTTCTTTATATTCCCAGTCTGCCTCACAGGTTGTTCCTCACCAATCCAAAATGCTCTCATGGGTTTGTTTCTTCCCTCTTTGCTAGGGATGTAATCCCATAAATTTATACTTATTGCTTTACTTTGGTAACTTTGGCATATTTGCTGAAGACAGAAATACTTGTGGCTTTCTAGTCTCAAACGAAGTCACATTTATGATCTTCCTCTTGGATGAGGGGAGAAGAGGGAATAAGATAATGTCAAAACCTGAGCTCATTGGCAGCATCTTAACTCACCTTTCATTTTACTTGGGCAACATCCAGCATTTCTTACTTCATCTTGTTTCTTTTTCATAACTGATTGTGAGATGATCCTTCAAAGGAATTCAGGCTCACTTGTTAGAACACTGGCATCCCTTCTCGCCAGAAAAATTATCTTACCTGGGTCTGCAGCTAAATGATGGTTTAGTGTTCATCCCAAAAGGTCCATTATGCAGAAGATGACCTAATTAGGATAATACTGCCCACAGGACTGCCCTCATCTCTTCCTGAGCCAAAGCAAACATTTTACAAGGAATCATTGTCTGTAAAATTGAATTATTCTTGAATTTTGCTATTTCCCTAAGAGGACAATCTATCACTGCTCCTGCTAATTGGGTTAATTAACCTTGGTACCAAGAATTTGCACCTACTGTGTATCTTGAAGTGGTATTGATTCACATTTCAGCTGCTGAATATTTCTTTATTACTGACAGTTTGAAGTACTCTCTGCTATAAAATTTCTCATTTCGTGATCAAGTCACTGCCTCTTCTTTTACTGGGCTCAGGGAACTCCAACAATCTCATTCTCTCACAAAAAAAGCACCTGACAAGAGCCTAAATGATGAGAGGCAAAAATCAAAAAGCTTGGCTGGCTCTTGTGACATTTTTATAATTCCAGCAGCTCCACTGCTGAAAATGTTCCTCCCTGATTTGGAAAAAGTTATTTATTCTGGGTTGGAGCCTCCTCTTTGTCCAATGATATTCCACTTAACTGGATAATCTTCAAAGCCTGATGAACCTCTGACTGCAGTCTTTAAGATCTCATTTGTTCTCTTGGAATGTCTTCAGGAATTATATCCTCTTTCCCCTGCCATGGACAGGTACACTTCCCACTACCCCAGGTTGTTCCAAGCCCCATCCAACCTGGCCTGAAACACTTCCAGGGATAGGGCAGCCACAGATTCTCTGGACAACCTGTGTCAGGGCACCACCACCCTCACAGGGAAGAATTTCTTCCCACTATGCCATCTAAACCTCCCTTATTTCAATTTGAAGCCATTCCCCCTTGTCCTGTCACTTCAGGCCCTTGCCAAGTCTCTCGTGTGATCTGATCCCTCCCTTCTGATCCCTTGGAACATCCTCCTTCCCTTCTGATGTCCGACTGCCACCCTGTGGCTATTACAAAATCTTCAGGATCCATTTTTAAGGCTAAAGGGTTTCCACCAAATGGCAAATTTCGGGCTGGTGTTGTTCCAAAAAAGATGCATTTCGGTGTATTCCTTGAGCTTGGAAAACTCTCTGGAGAACTCCTCTTGAGCCTGGAAAACTTCCAGCAAACTCAGCACAGTCAGATCTGGTTATGCTCATTCAGGTCCCTTTCAGTCTTACCCTTCAGGACTGTGAACCTGCTCACCTCTGTTATTTTTCCTGGTTATCCAGGCATTTGGTTTATTGCATTGTGGCTGTTTCCTCTTTATTGTGGCAGGGAAAACACAGGAGAAACACATTCTGGAGAAAGAGGTTATGACACTTCTCTCTCTGCAGCTGTGGACGGGCACTTGTTCCACGTTTTAGAGAGTGCAGACTCTTGTGCAGACACATTTTACTCTGATGACAGCAAAAATTGGTAAGATAAGGAATTTTATTAATAGACTTTCCTCCATTGACAGCTGTAATAAGAGGGGAAGAAATGAAGCAGGAAAAAAAACAAGGTAAAACAGTAACTAAGGCCCATTTTCTTTATGGTCTTAATCAACAGGTATTTAATGATTATTTTATTATTCCCATTACAATTTCATCCCGTGCTCAACAACACTCTTGGCCTGGGAAGATGCATTTCTTCCATTCCCTCAACACGTCATCCTCATTTTGGATGCTGATTGGAAAAAATTCCTCAAAATCAACCCATCCTTCCTGGCTCCTAATCCACCTGTCCCTGGGGGAACAGGGTGATGGAGCATCTTCCTTAGTGATGTGACAGGTGCTACATCCTGGTTTGGCATCTGTAACATTGGGGTAGTAAATGAAAAGACCCCAGGAAAGGCAGCAAGGCTATTCCAAAAATCCCACAGTACATTTCCCCTCCTTGAGGTGTGTCTGGAAGGCACATCATCCAAGAGAAGAAGACCAACAATGTTTTGGCTGAGGTGTGCCTGTGGATATGCAGCTGAATGAAAAGTTAAACACTTTTAAGCAGTCATCTGATTCCTAACACTTTTCTAGCTTCCTTGGATTTGTCTGCAGCTCGAGCAGGAATGTCTCACTCTCCATGGGCCAGGAGCCAGGAGTTCTCTCCTCTAAACAGATCACCCAGAGGTTCCAAAAAATCCCAAAGCTTCAGGTAACCACAGAGTGATTATGATCACCCTTCACACAGAATCGTCGTAGAACGGTTTGGGTCGGAAGGGACCCTAAAGATTATCTTGTTCCATCCTCTGCCATGAGCAGGGACACTTTCCACTAGTCCAGGTTGCTCCAAGCCCCGTCCAACCTGGCCTGGGACACTTTTGCTTCCTTAATTCACCCCTGTAGGGATCCCAAGCACGGATGTGACAGGTTTCCCTCTCTTCTGACTTCCAGTAATGGATTCATAACACTCCAAAGTCTGCCACTGTGGACACCACTTGCAGATCCCCCATGGGATGTCACCAGTGGAAAAATAACCCAGAGGCTTCCACAGGAGATGTGGAGGGCAGCATTCCCACAGAACATGCCACATGGAATAACTTCCACTTTCCTGTTTCCCTACCTCAATTAAGGCTCTAATTAGATCCTATTCCTAGAGAACTGCTGCCTGCACCTCCTCCAGCTCACCCACATATGTACAAATTGTTCTGGGGTCTGTTACAAACAGGTATTTGAAAATACTGAACTTACCCCATTCCCTAGAGCTTCCACATTTCACTAACTCCCACATTCCTTGAAATGCTGTCCACAAAACCATGAAAATGCTGTCCCAGCTTTCTTACTACACTCACAATGAGAGTCACCCCAAAAAAGCCTATGTTAGATAAGAAACTTCCCTCCTATATACTCAGCAAATGAAGGATCAGCAGATGGAAAGGAATCTGTTCCCAGCCCCAAAACTGCCCCCAGCTCGGTGGGACACAACTTCCTCCACCCAGCTTTTCCCCAAAACTCAGCACCAGAGAAGAGGAATGAAAGAAGCACAAGAAAAATTAAGAGCACATCTTAAAAAAAAAAGAAAACATAAAGAAAAAATCGTATTAATTACATTCATCCATGGAATTAAGTGGCACCACCTCCCCACCTCTGGCTTAGCCAGCTCTCCTCAGTGCAGGATCTTCACAGTGACCACCACAGGAGGCAGCAAGGCTGGGGAATTCCTCTGCAGGGATCCACTGCTGCTTATTTATGTAGGTAGGCATCGAGCCAGAGCTCCCCTGAATCTTTCAAAGAGCTGCCAAGAGAGAACCACACTTCCTTAGAAAAAAAGGGAGTGAACCCCATATTCCAGCCAGAGCCTTGTGGGGAGAACTCCCATCTACAGATGAAACAAAGGAGATCACAGAACGGTTTGGGTCAGAAGGGACCTTTAGAAGTTGCCCCTCCCCTTCCATGTCCCTCCCATGTTCACTCCACAACTCTGGAAAACCCTTGGGAATGCAGAGGGTCAATACTCACTGCACGATGTCTGCGAAGGCCGTGAGCAGCGGCTTGCACTGGTACTCAAGGCCGTGCTTGGCACACAGGGACCTCACCAGGGGAGCCACCTTCCAGTAGTTGTGCCGTGGCATTGTAGGGAAAAGGCTGTGGGAAAAGAAGAGGGTGATTCAACGGCAACCGTCGTCACCACACGGAATTCCTGCCCCTCTGCTGTGCCTAAGCCTGGGAGTGCCCCAACCTCCCCTTGTGCCACGGCCACGGGTGCTCTGCAATGGTCCCTTTCACATCCCTTCAGTGTCTGCACTGGGAATTCCCACCCCTGTGCCATATACCTCATGCTGGTGCCCCCAAAATTTTCTTTTTCGAGTTCCCGTTCTGTCTCCACACAAAGAGCACAAAATTTACCCACATTATCTTTTGTTCTTGGATCAGCTGACAGAGGGACCTTGCAGGCTTTTCATCCCTAGTGTAACTAGCACTCCTTGGAACTCCCCCACATTCCCAAGCTCTGTTTCCACTCACTGGTGCTCAATCTGGAAGTTCAGGTGGCCGCTGAACCAGTCATTGAACAAGGACTGATGAACATTACAGGTTGCCTGGAGCTGAGAAAAAGAAAAAAAAGGTCCCATTTTAAGTGTTATTTTAGGAATGCCCCTTCTCGTGAGATGGCCAGGCTGAGATATAAGGACTTTGCGTGCCCAGAATTGCCACAGATCTCCACAAATAAGATCTTACCTGGGTAGAGAACCAGTCCACATTCTTATCATAATCGATGTGCATCGGGATGTGATTCATTTGTGTGACCCAGACAAACCAGTTGCTCTCTATAAACCTGTGCAAACACAAAAACCATCACGGATCACACACCCATGATGTGACAAGTCAGTACAGAACACTTGTGCACACACCAGCTGGTTGTTGCCTGACCAAATGAACACCAGGAACCCCAAATATCTGATCAGATCACACCTACACACACACCTTCCACCTTCGCAGCCTGACAGAAAGCCACCCCTGTCCTGCTGAAAGAACAGGGAGTGGTGAGAAACATAACCAGGAGGCTGAAGAAAAGCTGACACGAAGGATTGCTATAAACTGGGCAGAGAAAATGCTGGAATTTTAAGTTGGATGATACCTGACTAACAGATGGAGCCCCAGGGTCCCCTTCACCCCCAGGAAGGGCAAGTAGGTGAGGAAAAATCGGATGTAGAAGGACAGCATCCAGGCCAGGTCCTGTAGTACCAGGAACAGAGAAAACTTCATTAAAACGAAGAATTTCTGCCTTCTGAAATTACCATCACTCCCTTTAAAACTTCTCATAACGTCTTCTACTGATCAATTTTTCCTCCCCGGCCTTATCACAAAGCAACCTAACACGAACCATTCCCGTGCTCAGGAATTATCCTGGTCCTGTGAGCCCAGCAGAGGGCAAACACCTGCCAGGACACACTCTAAAGCATCCCGTTTTCCTCTGGATCTAAAGAGAAACCACGCAGTGAGAAAACCAAAACCCAGAACACCAGAGAACATCTTTTACAGACAAAGGCCGCACCGAAGGTCCCCTTTGGCAAACACCATTTCCCAAATTTATACACAACTCCAGAGTTCCTCCCAGCAAATCTGCCACTGGAATTCATCCCTAAACCCAGGAGAAGTGCCCCCTGGCCCCGTGGGGCTGACTCACCACCCACTGCTTGCGCTGCACGGCAAAGTAGAAGATGTACCACTGGAAGTAAAGCGGCACCAGCGCCGGGGGACCGACTGGAGGGGGAGACATGGGCATTCATGAATGATCCCAGTGGGAAAAGGGAGGGGCAGAGCGACTGCTGCCCATGGAACTGCGGAGCGGGAGGTTACTCACTGATGAAGAAGTACTTGTGCTGGTGGTTGTAAGGCATGAATTTCTTCTTTTGCACACCAAGCTGTTAAAAGACACAAATCACTCAGGCCACGAGTGCACACACTCCTATGCTTTTCAAGGGTCTAAACTTTACGGAGATGTTCCATCCACCATCCTCTGGAATCTCAGCCTGGACGAGTTTTCACCCTGCCTTGGGTGCACAAGAGGCTGGGCAGTGCCTTGCACACACACGCAGTGACCTGCACGGGAAGCTCTGCCCCTACAGAGGGCACAAGTTGCCTAAAAATACTGGAATTGACACCCACACAAACAGTTTGCTGACAAAGCAGAGCTTCAGAATTAAAAAAAAAACAAGCTACGGTACCATGACGATACTGTTAATAAAGATGACAGTGTGTGGAACTCCCACCTCCTTGCAGTTGGTCTAAAAAGCAGAGAAATGAGCATCTAGATATTAAACTGTGTCCACGGGAATGAGAGTGAATAGATTATCCTCCCTCTGAGACTGCTCGTTTTCCAGTGCTCTCTGTATAAACAAAACAAATCACATCCCTGGCTTCCTTGAGGAATGCCATTATATCCCTGTTCATGTTCAAACTAATTCCCAATAGCCCATCCCTTAATTTCAATGCAAATCAGAGCACTTAAAGTGACACTATGAATTCACATAACTTTTTTTAAAGGATCAGCAAATGTTAAAGTCATTCGATTAACTTCAGAGCTGTACCAGAAATAGAGCTGGACTCCAGATGGGAGCCACTCCGACACCCACTGCCAGGCTGAGACCACCAAAATAGCTTCTTTGATCAGGAATTGTAGAAGTTCCAGACAGCCCTGGCTTCTCATCTGCTGCTTCAATCCCCAAATCACTACAATTAGTCACACTGATCTCGGTAAGAGAGAACAACTCGTAATTTTGATCTTCATAAAACTGCAGGTCTCTCATCAGGGAAATAAGAACTTGTAGTCGTGGCAAATATTTCATTCTTATCTACAAAAACTGCAAAAGTAACTTTGGGTGAAATTGTAAGAGTATGAAGATCTCAGAATTATTGGGATATTACTGAGGAATATTAGGGACCAGTGGAAGGCAAAGCAGCACTGTATAAAATCAAACCAGCTGGTCCCCAGTCTCCAAGCTCTCTGCAGCTTTCCAAAATTGGAATCCTACTGCTGTCCCCCCGCAGCTTCCCTCAGGTCTCACCTCCACAGAGAGTGTTTTCCCCAAAGCAAAAAACAAGGGGTGCATGTTGACGTCGGGGTCCTTCCGGAAGCAGTTGGGTTTGGCGTGGTGCTGGAAGTGGAGGTGATTCCACCAACTGGCTGGGGCTCCCTGTGGGAAGGGAGGAGAAGAAAATGCCAGTAAAAAGGTGGATCTTCTGCCCTTAGTTCTCTCCTTATCCTGGGATGGGTTTTGGCTGCAAAGTCCCTCCCCACACCCAGTGCCCACCTTCAGGTGGCCGATGACAAACTTGTGCACCCAGTGGTTCCATCTGGACTTGCTGAAGACTGACAGGTGTCCAAAATCATGTTGGAGCCAGCCTGCCTGGGCCTGGAATTAGGAAAACAACAATGCTGCTGGGGAAAAAGAAGTGTCAGGAGGCTCTGTGTCTGAAAAGGGCTTTCTTCTCCCACTCCCACGCTCCTCACAACGTATCCCTGGATAGCAAGAGCACATCCATTGCTAGGACCCAATCCAAACTCTCCTTTTTCACTACAAACCAGTGCACTCCACACTCTGCCTAATGACTTTTAGTCTTGGATGGTTGTTTTCATGAGGAAGGGAAAAAAAAAATCCATGGGAAAAAAACAGCCATGGAGCTCAGAACCAGCATTTATTCCCTCACAAAACTGCACTGAAATCGGCAACAAAGTCTCCTTTAAGGAGCAGCTTGCTGCTGCCTCCTCCGAGTACTTGTAATTCCAAAGGGATCAGCTGGCCACAGGAGGAATAGCTGGGGCTTTGAGAGCTGCTCTCCCCTCTCCTCTAACTCCCTGCCAGTTCCCATGGGAACACGGTGGCTTGGCCCCTGCAGACAGCCTTGGAGTTCTGGCACAGGACAGCTCAGGAGCGGGGCACAGCTTTCATCGTGTGGGGAAGGCCGGGATAAGGAAGGCTTTGATGGAATATGGGGAGGAAAAAGCAAGGCAAAGCCTACTCTACCACAGCAGCATGTGTAATTTTGCCCTTTTGGTGGAATCCAAGGAGAAGCAGGATTTTGGGAAGTCCACGATGATAAGATTTCTCCCGTGCTTAAGGCAACAAGGACCTAAGTCCCAAATTTGGCTTTTGGGGCTTATTTTGTGTGGTTGCTCACCTGGACAGTGCCCAGAAGCACCGCAGACACCAGGAAAGGCACCGTGGATGCTCCAAAATACCAGATGACGAGCCAAGCTGCAACATCCAGCACCAAGATGTGGCAGAGACAGAGGATGAAAAAGGCGTGGTTGGGCTGGAGAAGCCCCATCTTCTCCACAGCCACACGGAGCTCACGGAAATCTTCCACCAGCTTTTTCTGTGAGGGCACCCAAAAGCAGCCACTGGTTGGAAAATGCCTCAGAAGCACAAAGAGGAGCTGTTTTCTCTCTCAGGGAGGAAAAGGGGGAACCCTGAGGGTCAAATCTTCACAGAAACCTCTAATAATGGCATGAAGTGAAGTTTCAGCCAACAGTGATTCCAGGATCTACTATGATGTTATGTACAAGGAATTCTGCCTGTCAGTAGGAGAAGTTAAATAGCACAATTTCAACCCAAAGACCAAGTTTTTAAGACACTTACGTTCTTGCTGGGCTCAAAGCTGGGCTGATCTGGTGCCAGTTCCCCAATCAGGAGAGGGCTCATGTACTTTCTTACCAGGGTCTTGTCAAGATGGAAAGCAATGAAAGGATCCTAAAACACAGACATGAGATAAAGAAAAATGATCACTCAGGTGGCAGCAAAAAAAAAAATGTATTTCCTGATATGCTGGACCATTCAAATGACGCCTGTTAGGGAAATTAGTTACTTTTATTATTTAAATGTAATATCAATCTCCACGGCAACCAGGTGAAAAAACTCACTAGTGACTGTTACCACTATAGATTCTATCTCTATATTCAAATTACAAACTCCCTGAGCACACATGGCACTCTGACATCCAATTCCTGATCTCCCATTTATCTCCTTTTCCATAGTTCTCCTCAGGTACCCAAACTAGCATATATTTACAATGTCTCTCAGTCTAAGCACGTGTTTTTATTTCTTTTCGGGGACAATATTTGCCTGCTGTGCATCACTTCATAAGATTCTTGCATCATGCATTGCTTTTCACTATAATTACTAGGTCATCACTGTGTGCTTTTAAATTAAATTGTCCTTTTAAAAGACCTTAAGTCAGGAAAGGGGTTAAAAAACTGGCTGATGGTGCCAGCTCTGGGTCAGCTGTAGCATCCTCTCTGCTCAGGGTTACGGAATAAAGGAGGAAAGGAGAGAGGGGAACCAACATTTGCATTTACTCATTGGAAAAGGGAGGAAAAAAAATGGGGAGGAGTACGTGGGCAGAGCAGAAGAGGATGGTACCACACATTTAGACCAATCCTTTCCATGGAGGTTGTAAAACCTGGGAATGCAATCCCAACCAGAGGTTAAGGGATGGCTGATTGCACTCTCTAGAAATCAGAACACTCCAGTGGCATCCAGCAAACCAAAAGAGTTCTCCCAATACTTCCCATTTTTCCCTGGTTTTGAGGAGTCTAATTCCTTTCATCCCCAGGGACAAAACTACTGGAAAATAAAACTTGGCAGGGCTTTCTGAGCGGTCAGCAGTTCAACTGCACCCGGCAGTGCCACTGATATCATCACCTAAAGAATGCAGCTGGCTGCAATCCCACCATCCAACCCTGCTCACACCACGTGCTGATCCTTTTCTGAGCATAGAAACACAGAATTTTTGGGTGGGAAAGGCCTTTCAAAGCTCATCTCATTCTCCCCTGCCACAGACACTGTCCACTATCCCAGGTTGCTCCAAGCCTCGTCCAACCTAGCCTGGAACAATTCCAGGGATGGGGCTCCACCTCCTCTCTGGGCAACCTGTGCCAGTGATGGGGCTTCGAAAATGCACATGTGCATCCTGCCCTCACAAAATGTTGCAAATTGACGTATTATTTTTGGCTTTAAATGATATTCACATGACGGGATCTTCACGTGGAGATCTCAAGTTCCGTCCTTCCTGAAACACAGTCCATCAAAACCAGCCTAGAGGTAGATTCACATCCCATACCCACCCTTGGCTCCAAACCCACTCATTTGGAGAAAATCATTTTCTTTCATGAAAGACACGAGCAGACAAAGGAAGGAAACAACATTGGCAAAACCACCCCACACCCAAATGGAACAGCATTTACTCCGCTCTGCAACAGTCGCTGGCACTCAGACATGAATGATTCATTTCTTTTTCATGACTGAAATACGACTTTCAGTAAAATCCTGCCCTAGTGCCATCGCTTGGAAGTGCGGTGCCGGCTTTTGGAAGTTCGAGGAGGGTGCAGGCGTCCGTGCACTTGCAAACAACAACGGTGACACCGTGACACCCGCACGAACCTGCAGCATTTGATATTCTTATTGTCTCTACGTGTGCAAAAATTACTGAGGCATGTCTTCCCCCGGTTGCAGCGCTCCTCAGTTATCCCTTCAGAAACGTTTCCTTGGAACAGCAACCCCAAGCAATCCCCGGCGGAGCGTGCGCTCTGTGTATTCTTTTGCACACAGCAGGCAACTCGCGGCGTACGCGTGTGTGTAAGAGCGGAGTATCCAAACGTGCGGAACACGAGCTCCGCGTCCGTGTCCCGAGGGATCCTCCTCCGCGCTCTGCCCCGCGCGTCCCTCCTCCATTCCATCCCTCCCCAGGATGCCGGCGCCGCTCACCGTGGCGTCCTGCCCGGCGTAGTGGCTGATGACCCGGGAGCCCCCCGGGTGCCTCCGGCAGAAGTGGCTGATGTCGTACACCTTCCTGTCGATCACCAGCCAGCGCTCCTGCGGCGCCGGCCCCCGCCCGCTGCGCTGCCCGATCTCCTCCCAGGTGAAGCGCCGCATCCCCCGGCCGGGCTCCGAGCCCTCCATGGCCGGGCTCGGCTCGCCTGGGCTCGGCTCGGCCCGGCTCCGC